>JXCR01133307.1:17134-72983 GCA_002079205.1 Phalaenopsis hybrid cultivar
TAACCAAGGGTTGGATCATGGTTAAAGCTTATGATGCTCAGTAAAAATGGCACCATAGGGTATGGACATGTGTTATGGCAAGTACCTTGATTTAACCTCTTTATTATCCCTTTTAAATTTTTTTCAAAAAAATTTACCCATGGGATAAATATGAAGGTTAACCATGGGTGTATGGCTGGCTTTAAACTCAACCCTAGAGTCTAAGATGAGTTAGGGTAAGGCTCATTTGACCATACCAAGCTTAATTGGTTTGGATTTGACCGTAAGTCCAAAAAGGTGCATATGGCCAAATATTGTGTTTGGGCTAGGTTAGGCATGTAAATTAGCCCAATTAAAAATGAAATTTGGTGTATAAGACCATGAGGAATAACTTTCATGAAGGGTGAAAGTCATTTTGAGGTCAATTGGTTAATCAATTTAATGGATTTTTGGATTTAGACCCATTTTAAGTATGTTGGGCTAAGTTTGGGTCAAACTTGGGCTAGCCTTGGGCTAAGCTCAAATTGATTATTGTGGTTGGTGAAGAACATCATAATGAACAATTTTCATGAAGGAAGAAAATTGTTTTTAAGTTGATTTGGTGATCAATTTGAATGGGTTTTGATGGGTTTGGATTTAGACTTAAGTTAAGCATGTAGGGCTAAATTTGAGTGAAACTTGGGCTAGCTTTGAGATAAGTCCAAATTAATTGTTGTATTTGATGTAAAACATCATGATTAACAACTTTCATGCAGGATTAAAGTTGTTTTGAAGTTGATTTGATGGTCAATTTGTATGGATTTTGATGGGTTTGGATTTAGACCTAAATTAAGCCCTTAAGGGTCAAATTTGGGTTAAACTTGAGCTAGATTTGGGCTAAGCTGTATTTGGTCACAAATGACCTTATAAAGGATTTTCAACAAAAATTGGATGCCAATTTGAGATCTAAGGCATTCAATTGTTGAGATTTGGGGTGTTAGCCAATATTGGGGCTAATTTGGGGGTTTTATCAAAGATGGTCAAATTGACATAATTGGACCATGGTGTAGTTGGACAAAATGAAATTGGGAATATTTTAGGTTTATTGGGATTTTTTAGAAATTTTTGGAATTTTTTGATTTTTGGGCCATGGAGGGGCATTTTGGTAATTTGGGCCATTTTTTGGAAATTTTTGTCAATTTTGGCAAATTTGGTTGTATTCAAAGTGTTTGGAATAAGTTTTGATCAATTTTGGGTATTTTGGCAAAATTTAGGAAAGCCAAGTTTGGGTCCCATGGGCCATTAAGTAATCTGGAGGTGCCTAGGGGCAAAAGACCAAATTGGTCATTTCAAGTGNCGGTCTTCCTAAAATATTAGGGATTTTTTTATCTTCCTCTTTATCTAACATAATAAAATCTACAGGAAAGATAAATTTATCAACCTTTACCAAAACATCTTCTATTACTCCTTTAGGATAGGTAATCGAACAATCAACTACCTGAAGAGTTACAGTAGTAGGTGAAATTTCTCCTAAACCCAACCTTCTGAAAATTGATAGAGACATAAGATTAATACAGGCTCCCAAATCACATAAAATTCTTCCAAAAAATTTTTCACCAATAGCATAAGAAATAATAAAACTACCAAGATTTTTAAGTCTTTCAGGACGCTTTTTCTGAATTATTGTGCTATACTCTTCACTAAGTGCATAGTCTCATTATTTGTAAACTTCCTTTTTATACTAAGTATATCCTTCATAAACTTCACATAGTTTTACATTTCTTCCAGGGCTTCATCAAATGGAATGTTTATTGTTAATTTCCTCAATATTTACAAAAAATTTGTAAAATGGTTATCTTTATTTCTCTGCTTCAATATTTGAGGAAATGGAGGTGGTGATCTTTCTACGGTAATTTTCATTGGTTTGATAGGATATTCTGACTCAAAACAAAAATACTCATTAGAATTTTCATTTTCCACTCCTTTTTTAACTTCAAATTCAACTTCTTTTTGAACTTCTATTTCCAATTCTTTTCCACCTCTTAGTTGAATAGCTTTAATTTGCTCTTTGTTCTACTCTTTAGGATTAACTTCAACATTACTATAAAAAGTTCCAGGAGGTCGATTGCTAAGTGCAGTAGCAATACATCCCAATTGATTTTCCATGTTTATAGTTGCAGCTCCTTGACTTTGTAATTAACTTCCCATTTACAATATTAATTCTTCCATTGACAATTTCTTCTCCTTACTCTACAAATTGGGATTGAAACCTGGAGGGTAATAAGATTTGTAGTTTGAATTCCTTTGATTGTTGTATTTTCCAAATGAGTTTGCAGCATTGTTCCCTCATTGCAGATTTACAACATTTGAGTTATTGTTACTCTAACTAAAATTCAGGTGACTTTTTTTCCAACCAAGATTATAATAATTGGAATAAGGATTATTAGATCAATTGTTTATTGCATTTAAAGTCTCATACAAAGATTTAGATTCTATCATTTGTCCCAATGAATTTTCCTCAAGCAAAGGAGGTGTCTAAGAATAATTCATTCTATATTGATTTATCTTCTTTGATATTGTAGAAATTTGAGTACCCAACATAAATATTGCATCAAAATCATGAATACTAGCTACTCTTTTTGAATTTACCCTTTCAACTCTATTTGAATTTACCCTTTCAGAGGGCCATTGAAAATTATTAGTAGTCATCTCTTCAATTAAAGAATATACTTTCAAATAGTTTTGACATTAATGATCCACCTGCAGCAACATCAAATATTCATCTAAGATATCCAACCAATCCATTATAAAAAGTTTTAATTATTAACCAATCTGGCAATGCATGGTGCGGACACTTCCTAAGAAAATTTTTAAATCTTTCCCAAGCTTTATAAATAGATTCCCCTTCAAACGGACAAAAAGTTGTAATATCATTTCTAAGCTTAGCAGTTTTCGATGGTGGTAAATATTTAGATAAATTTTTTTGTGATAAGTCTCCCTAAGTTCTGATAGATCCAGGTGCTAACAAATTTAACCATATCTTGGTTTTTCTCTTAATGAAAAAGGAAAAAGTCTTAGTCTGATGGCATCATTCGACACTCCATCATATTTAAATGTAGCACAATAGTCTAGAAAGCTAGCAAGGTGTAAGTTAAGATCTTCAATCGGTGTTCCCCCAAACTAATTATTTTGTACAATTTTTCTAATAACAGGCTCAAGCATAAAATGAATTGGCAGCTATAGCAGAGTTTTGTATACTCAGTTGAATTTCATCTATTGTAGGATTGTCATAATCTCTTAAAGGTCTCTCATGATGTTCATTTTTATTTCAATAATTGTTTAAGCTGCAAGCCATTTTGTTCAAATTTTCTATTTTTTTTGTTGTTTTTGAATTTTTTTTAATTATTCTTTCTAACTCCAAATTGTAAGGTATTAAACCTACCGATCTTAAACTACGCATACAAAACACATTATAGTATAAAAATATTTAATTAAACTTCAAATAGTTTTTCAGTTCAAATAAAGTGTTCTAAATTATAAAGTACATTACCTTTACTCCCCGACAACGGAAGTAAAAACCTGATGTGGGTGGTTTTGTGGTGTGCATTGTAAACATTTGTCAACATTACAGTACACAGACAATAGCACTAATAGTAAATATGTAGTCTAATCCCAATAAAAATAAATTCAATATAAATAATTTTATCTTTTAAAATCTCTAAGTTGTCAAACCCGTAATAATAATGCAAGTATACGGATCGTTCAGTAATAAAGCGCTCTAATGGAGTCCTAAGTATCGATCCACAGGGAGTTGGTAATTCTTATGGTTATAACGTCAAACACAATATTCAAATTATAAAACTTAAGTAGGTAAAATAAATCTGAAGTAAATTTAATTTATGCTAAATGAACTATGTTAAAAGAACTAAGTTAATTAAACTAATTGCTAAAATTTAAAAGTAAACTTATAAAGACTAAACAAAGTGTTGAAACAAAAAGTTAAAATTTAAGAAATCATCATTCCCATTTACACTGTGTTTATGGAGTGTGAAGAAACTAAAAATCATTTAAAATGAATATAAAATTGTATTGTGCGAAATAGGAGCAATCCTATTCTTTAACCTCTGAGAGTGCATAAGAAACATTGACTAATCAAGAGTTTGTTCCCTAAGTTTGTTCCCTAAGTTTGTGGTTAGTTTGAGAGGATATTGACTATCACTCCAGAGCTCTCACTTCTCTCTCACATGAGGGCTAACAATCGCTTTAGTTTCCAAGCAACTGGACCAAATTAGGGATTTTAATCTGTCACCTAAAAATCTCCAATTTTGTGCACATCAAAGTATAATTAACTATTTATTTGCACGTAACCCCATGAATTATATTATCACCCATGAAATTGAATGTGACTCTTACCTTATTTGAGAAATCATAGCCCTTTTGAATCGTATGTTTCTCAACATATTTTAACCTTTCAATTAGCCAAATGGAAAAGTAAATCAAGATGAGAGTTTGAATCACACAATTTATTGACATATAAAACCTTACAAAAAAATAACTAAGTCTTCACAAAACCATATTTCATTATAGGGAGAAGGATAAAGAAGACTACTTAGAATTAATGAGAAGGATACAACAAAACATGGATTTCATATACAAAAATAAGATTACAAAACAAATAAACAAAAGAACACAACTCATCTCACACTCCTTCCCAAGCAAATCCCTAGAAGTTCCCTTTAAGCACTTTCACTCTTTATAATCACACTCAATTCTCTCTTAGAAGTGTAATGAAGAAGAAATCTCTCACCTTCTTTCTCCTCTTACAGCCCTAGAATAAAATCCACTCTTCTCCAAGATTTCTCTCTCACGCCTAAACCTTCTTCTCAATCTCACTCCCCCCTCTCTTCTCTAGGCTCCTCTCCTTTTAATTAGGTCCTTTCAAAAGGAATTCACAATTCCCTCCAATTTTCCTCCCAAAAGTCACATCTTTTAACCCTAAGAGACAAGTCCTTTCATCCAAGAGACATATCTCTTCATTAAAGTGCATTTCCAAAGTGCCTAGATGCATTGAACCACTCTATGGGACGTTTGAATTTTTTGGACCCTTCAAAAAACCACTCCAAAATAGTCACAAATCTCCTCACTCCATCTTAATTCATCTCTTATCCTACTGCCGCCATTTCTAACGCCTCTGGCGCAAACCTAATGAATTCTGCACTGTTCTCTGGGTTCTGGTGCTTTTGGCATTGCTTCTCTATGAAATGGCACATCTAGCACCATTTTCTGGCACCTCTGGTGCCATCTCTCTAAAAAATGGCGCCTCTGGAGCCAGGATCATGAAAATCTCCGTTTTGTCTCCAAATTTCTCCTTTTTGCTACTTTTTGCTCCAAATGCCTAAAATTGAAATACTTGAAACAAAAACATGAAAACACCCTTATTTAAAGTGCAATATCACCAAAATAAACATAAAATGTATACATAAAATACTACATTATTTTGGTGTATCAGTGACTATGACTTGGACAATTTCTATGGATTTGTTCAACTTTAGGGCTTTGGTTAAGATTTGGGTCAAGTGATTGATCAAATTGATGTGGATGATTTTCATGAGAAATTTAGAAAAGGAATTGGGTGATTTTGAATTGATTTGGAAGTTCAATTTAGAGAAATTTTGCTCATGGTCAATTTTGGGGCATTTGGGCTAGACTTGGGTTTGGATTATGCTAGGATTTGGGTTTGGTTCAATTGATGGTTCAAATTAGTTCAATGGATTGTGATGAAGATTTTTGTATATCAATTGGGTTGAAATTATGGAGCTATGATGTTTAATTTGGTGACATTTGGGCTTTTAAGGCAAAATCAAGGATTTTGAATCAAGTGGAATTTGGGTGTGGTTTGAGTTTAGGTTGAGACAGATTGAGAGCTCAAATTGATCACGGGGAGTGCTATGAGAAGTTTGAAACCCAGAATTAAGGAAATTGGTTTGGTCATGGGGTCCAATTTTGGGGAATTTGAGCATATGGCCAAAATTGGGAATTTTAGGTGGGCTTCGAATTTAGGTTAGAGATTGGGTTCAACTTGGCTAAAATTTGGTTTCAACCGAGATTGGGCATGATGAATTTTGATTTTGAATTGAAATTTAGGAAGATTTAAGTCAATTTGGTGTAAATTGGGGGTGATTTGGGGCAATTGGGCCTTAAAGGGCAAAGTTGGAATTTTGGTCAAAATTGGTCAAATTGGTCATATTGGACTACATGAGTGGTCAAGATTTGTTTTGGAACTATTTGAAATGGTTTTTGGAGGTTTTGGGAATATTTGGGTCACCAAGTGCATTTTGGTATTTTTGGCAAAGTTAGGGGTATTTTGGGAATTTTGAAAATTTTGGAATGTTTTGGGTAATTTCGGTGGTTTAAAAGAGTTTGAGGTGATTTTTGGACAAAATTGGGTAGTTTGGGTAATTTTTGAAAATTTAGGGTTTTAAGGGTAATTTGGCAGTTTTGAGGAAGTTTGGGGGTAATAGGCTAAATTGAGTATTTGGATAGGAAGAGATCAATTGAGGATGTTATTCATAAAAGTACCCTTTTCTGAGCCATGAAACCAAGGGAGCTCTCATTATGGATTTTCTATGTGCTGGTCTTAGCCAAACCCTAGCCTAGGGCTAACGGTTTAGGGGACCATCCACATAAGTTTCCAAAATATTAAGGGATCAAGCTAGGCATGTTTGGTTAGGGTTGAGGTTGTAAGTGAAAGTGAGAGGTATCAAGGGTGTGTGTGTGCAAGATTGACCAAGACCACACCACCCAGGGCTAAGCTTAAGGCCAAATTGTCTTATGGGACTCTTCTTGAGCTCCCCATATTGGATGAACCTACTAAGTGTCAGAGGTTAGAACCAGCATGTGGAACTTTGAGATGAACAAAGAAGAGTTTTAGAATTTCTAATGGTGAGGATTCCCTTACTAGTCTTTTAGGAATAGTCAATAGGAAAGTCCTATGGCTAAAGCCTAGGCTTCTAAGGAAGAGACTAGACCTCAACCAAAAGTGAGGTTAACAAATGGACCCCCAATAGGTGTGGTGTGCTAGGCAAGCACATCGTACGTATTGGTGTTGACCAAAGAGATCAACAAACCAACACAACTACTAAAGCCAACATGCTCATAGCAGAGAAGAGAGAAGAAGGTAGGTTTCCGGAGATAATACACACGGTCACTGATGGTTGCAACGAAGTTTCGATTCGATTTTAAATAAAAAACTTTAATTTTATTTGAAAATAATTCAATTTCAATTTTAAAACTTTGTAAATTAAGGAAAAAGACTGGGTCGATATGGAAAGCACAGGGACTCACATCCAGCTCGAAAGATCCGATTAAGGAAAAGAGGTGCTACATTAGGAAGGAAAGCTTGGGGACTCACATGCAACCTAAGAGGTAATGAAAGGGAATAGGACAGAGGCCTATCCCAAGGAGATTTCAAATTTTCTATATTGAGAAGGAAAGCTTTGGGACTTACATCCAACTCAAGAGGTTGCAAAAGGGAATAGAACGAAGGCTTATCCCAAGGAGATTTCAAATTTGCTATATTGAGGAGGAAAGCTCGGGGATTCTCATCCAACTCAATAAGTAGAAAAAGGCGTCACACTAGGAAGGAAAGCTTTGAGACTCACATCCATTCTAAGAGGTGATAGAAAGGGAGTAGGATGAAGGCCTACGATCCCAAGGGAGTAGAACAAAGGTCTACGATCCTGAGGAATTTAAAATGTGCTACATTGAGAAGGGAAGCTCTGGGACTCACATCCAACTCAAGAGGTGGCAAAAGTTGTCACATTAGGAAGGAATGCTTGGGAACTCAAATCCATCATAAGAGGTTACGGAAAGGGAGTTGGATGAAGACCTACAATCGCGAGGGAGTAGAATAGAGGTCTACGATCCCGAATAATTTCAAATTTGCTACATTGAGAAGGAAAGCTCTAGGACTCACATCAAACTCAAGAGGTAGCAAAAGGCATCACATTAGGAAGGAAAGCTTACGGACTCACACCCATCGTAAAAGGTAACAGAAAGGGAGTAGGATGGAGGCCTATGATCCCGAGGGAGTAGAACAGAGGTCTATGTTCCCAAAGAATTTTAAATTTGCTACATTAAGAAGGAAAGCTCTGGGACTCAAATCCAACTCAAGAGAAAGAAGAAGGTGTCACGATAGGAAGGAAAGCTCGGGGACTCACATCCATCCCAAGAGGTGACAAAAAGGAAGTAGGATGAAGGCCTATGATCCCGAGGTGGTAGAACGAGGGTGTATGATCCTGAAAAATTTCAAATTTACTACATTTAGAAGGAAAGCTCTGGGACTCACATCCAACTCAAGAGGTGACAGAAAGGGAGTAAGATGGAGGTCTATGCTCCCAAAGGAGCAGAACAGAGGTCTATGATATCGAAGAATTTCAAATTTTCTATATTGAGAAGGAAAGCTTTGAGATCACATCCAAATCAAGAGGTAGCAAAAGGTCTCACATTAGGAAGGAAAGCTCGAGAACTCACATCCATCATAAGATGTGATGAAGGTCTACGATCCCTAGAAATTTCAAATTTGCTACATTTAGAAGGAAAACTATGGGACTCACAACCAACTCAAGAGGTATCAAAATGTGTTACATTAGTAAGGAAAGCAAGGGGAATCACATCCATCCTAAGAGGTGACGTGTTTACATTGGTAAGGAAAGCTCTATGACTCACATCCAACCTAAGAGGTAGCGAAAGGGAATAGAATGGAGACCTATCCCAAGGAGATTTTTGATTTGTTATAACGAAAGGTGTCACATTATGAAGGAAAGCTTAGGGACTCACATCCAACTTAAGAGGTGACGAGCTACATTGGGAAGGAAAGCTCTGGGACTCAATCCAACCCAAGGGGTAGTGAAAGGGAATATGACGGAGGCCTACAATCCCGAGAGAGTAGAATGGAGGCCTACAATCCCGAGGAAATTCAAATTTGCTACATTGAGAAGGAAAGCTCTGGTACTCACATCCAACTCAAGAGGTAGTAAAAAGTGTCACATTAGGAAGGAAAGCTCAGAGACTCACATCCATCTTAAGTGGTGATAGAAAAAGATTAGGACAGAGGCCTACAATCTCGAGGGAGTAGAAAAGATGCTAAAATCTTGAGAAATTTCAAATTTGCTACATTGAGAAGGAAAGCTCTATGCCTCACATCCAACTCATATCATAGCAAAAGGTGTCATATTAGGAAGGAAAGCTCGGGGACTCATATCCATCCTAAGAGGTGATGAGCTACATTGGGAAGGAAAGCTTTGGGACTCACATCCAACCCAAGAGGTAGTGAAAGGGAATAGAACGAGGGTCTATCCCAAGGAGATTTCAAATTTGTTACATTGAGAAGGAAAGCTCTGGGACTCACATCCAACTCAAGAGGTAGCAAAAGGTGTCTCATTAGGAAGGAAAGCTCGGGGTCTCACATTCATTCTTAGAGGTGATAAGAAGGGAGTAGGATGGAGTCTTACAGTCTCAAGGGAGTAGAACAAAGGTCTAGGATCCCAAGTGTAAAGGTGGGAGTAGGATGGAGGCCTACAGTACCAAGGAAGTAGAACTGGGGTCTACAATCCCAAGCGTAGTGGAGATTGTGGAGGATTTTGTGAAGTGCAGAAAATATGAAATGGAAATTGTGTAGAATGTGTAACTTTGTAAATAGGATGTGAAGACTCATGAAATTTGTGCAAAGTGTGAGTTGTGGAAATTAATGTGAGAAACATGGGATGTGAGAGAGATGAGGAGCGCAGAATCTCAAGGAAAATCATTTACCATTTCTTATCACTTCTCTTATTAAGATTATCAAATTCATTTTCTTTTATTTTTGCTTTACTTTTGAATTCTAATTTTCATTCATTTTTAGATTCTTTTTGTATTGTTCTTTGTTTGCTATAATTTAGGACCAACATGTGGTCATGTGGTTTTTCATCAATCGCACAAAAGAGACAAGTTAACAATATATGTTGAAATTTAAAGTAAATTTTGTTAAACGGCTTCAAATATGCAGTACAATGGATCATATGTCAAAACTGTCCAAAACAAAATACTGAATACGTTGGTGGAAGCTATAGTATCATAGATCATATCCTCTCTCGCCTGACACAGTGCAAAAAGTAATAAGTGTCTGTCCCCTGAGGTAAGCTTGTTATCAAGCTAACCTTCTAAGCCACGCTTTGGGATAAAGTTCCTTTTGCGTATACTTAGAGGTACAACTATCTCGCAGCTCATACGAGCGTACCTCTTCTAATTTGGGATCTGGCTGGAATTCGTATGGTATCTTGTTGTCGTCTATTCTTCACAATGTGACCGAGACTCTACGGCGCGACATGCCAGGAATGTAGTTGTTTTCCAAGTTTGCTCCATTTCTTTTAAAATCAACACTGAACCAACTGGTAGTGGAATTTCAACTGACCCTTTGAACTCTCCAGATCCAACGATGTCTATCTCTCTTCCGAAAAATATATTGCTCTTACTCATGAAAGAAACTGTACAAAATGGTCTGACAAAGTCATGATGATTGATGTGGGGAGGAATGCAGTCTCGTTGATGATGCAGCTGTTTAGGATGCAATGTGCTGGCAGTATACTCCATCTTACCATTTTCTTAATCATGCGCTTTATCATGGACAACAAGGGATCCACCTCGTCAGATCTTAGAATGCTCGGGGGGTTCTCTTGCATGTTCTTAACGAAGCTGTAACAGCAGCCACACTGGATAATGATCCTGCGTTTTCCATGCATCCACTTATGTGGTTCTGAATATGTTTTCTTCATCAATAAACCAGCTCAGCTTTTGTCCTTTAAATAAAAAACACAATCAAGAATCTTTCTTTCCTCGCTTTCTTAGAATACTCCAGTAAGTAGCTCCATTCCTTCAAGAATATCAACGAATTCTCCCTGGATCTCCTCATAATACTCAAACTTTTTCTCATGCTTTCTAACACTGATGTATGAATCCTCTGCGAATGTCAGGATTGCTTCTTTGTCTCAACCTCTGGAGGAATCCATGACGGTGGCGGCTCTGCAAACTATTGTATGTATGGCTGGACCTCTGGGTGCTCTACAGTTGTGAACCTCATGTTGGTGGTTGCGTGTACAAAGACAAGACGCTTACCTGGCCCGGTCTACACCACGGGGAGCATACTTTCCCTCCACATACCAATGTTTCTACTAAGACACTCTGTCCTAAGACATCATTATCAATAAAGGAAATTGTATGGATACCCAAGGCCGCTACACCGATACAGTCCAGTGAGCCCACAGGATAGGAAATGAAACCAGGGTCTGAAATATCTGACATCATCGCAACAATAGCCAGCAAGATGGAGGAGCAACTAGAGGATTTCCATCAGGGTCCTCCAGATCTTAAAGCAATCAAGGAATTAATAATTGAAGAGAAAGTTAAGAAACTCAGGATCGAGATTTCCGATTTAGCTCGAGAGAATGAAGTTTTCGTCGATAGTAATGATGAAGATTTTGATTACAATGATTACTTGGAGGAAGATTTCATGGATGTCCATGTAATTGAAATAAGAGCCGCCACATCTACACACGAGGCTCAACCTCACACCGAAGAGAACGCCGTAGATGAGCTGTGCAGGGTTGTCCTCCTAAGGCATGAGCAGGTTAGTCTACTGGAGGAAAGAATAGAAGAAATGACTGCGGCTATGACAGTCATGGCCACCATTTAGGGGCAATTAGAAGCACAACAATTGGCTTCTCCAGAAATTAATCAACCATAAATCATACACATTATAGACGAAAAAAGAGNGTTAAAATGGGGAACTTGTCGGCAAATATAAAGGTTTCGCGGACCAGACAAATGTCATATATTCTTTCATTTATTTGATCGAGCCTCATCCTCAAGTATTGTGTTTTTTTTCCTTCGGAATAGATACAGAGTTTGAGGTAAAGCACTCTTTCATTTAAGCTATGAAAAATATGGGGTCATTTTGATTTCATACATTTCTAAACTTTAATGTCCTTCTAAAGTGGGTGACGAGATTTTGATTCTGGTGACCGACAGCTTCTCACGGGCAACTCCCCCAACCAAAAATAGCGCCGACAACTTCTAGCAACTCTGCTGGGGACAAGCTTTTCCCTCTATTCAAAATCAAAAAATATTATTTTCACACATTGGTAATATGTCCATGTCCCTCTTGAACCAAATTACCCTTGTTCTGTTGGCATACTTTACCCATTTCTGTCTTGGGATGGTACAACCAACTCCTTGGACTTCAGGACTAGCTGTTCAACCATCTTTGAACAGAGGGGTTCAGAAGGCCATTAAGGACTCTTTAAATTTTCATGTGGGGTCGGACCCCCAATAGGTGTGTCGGTGGACTAGTTCCATTTGGGCATTTTCTGCCACTAAATAGGTCTTCTACTAGGTCCTAAAATACTTCACATCTTCCTTCTAAATTTGATTTGTTATTCTGCAAATTAAACCAAATCGTTTTGTGCTGCGCGCACTTTGAGATTTTCTTACATTAATTAATTTTTAAACAAGATTTGAAAATACCCATAAATTAAGACCCGCCCGGTCTACAAATCAACCTCTACTTTTAATGCTTGTAGTAAAAATTACAAGATTTTTGGCCATATAGCTAACCCTAAAACTTTCTGTTTTAAAGTCTGCTGCAATGACCTACCCAATACTGATCTTTTTTTGCAACCTACCGACGAGTCACGAAGCCCACAACCTTGCTCCCACCATCAAATTTGGAGCTGGATTTGAAAATCTCAAGGTCATCCTCAGGAAAGCCCCGTTCGTGGTAATGAAGATCGCCGCTCCAGAAACACAGAAGAAGTCTGCAAAATTCAATCTGAACTACCTTCAAGACTTCCCTACCTGCAAGAAGTCTAAAACTACTACCGTCGTGGCACCCGCCAAACCTGTTAGCCTCGCTGCTGCTAGGGGGAAAGAAGTGATGATTATTGAGGATCCGACTGAGGGATTAACTATCCCACCACCCGTGTTTGAAATTGGATCAAGTTTGAGGATTGTACCATTGACCCGAACTCAAAGGAGGAACCACAACAGAAGACTTCAGAGGGCTATTAAAGCCCGGGCTCTCAAGGAGACACCCATTGAGGAGGAGCCTCATCAAGATGAAGAAGTGTTATTGGAAATTTATCAGCTCCTGCGAGGAAGTAGATTCCATCCTCAATAGATACCAAGGGATATGAGAGTATCCGAAGGATCGCTTTCGCATTACCGTCACTTCATGGACACGGTGAGGAGAGAAAGAAGTTCACTCCTATCACTCAAGTTAGTGCAGTTTTCAAAAGGCTTGCTACCAAATAAGGATGTTCGGTTACCTAGTTACTTAAACGAGTGAGAGATGCAATTTCTCCTCGCATGAAAAAGGAAATTTTGAAGGGCGACAAATCCGCCAGATAGTCCCACAAGACAACTGGAGTGCCACCTACTCGCATCCCCGTCTTGTTTCATGTAGGGAATAGAGTTGATACCGCATTGATCACTATTGATTATATTACCACCAAGGCCTCGGGCCGTCGATCTGTTAAGTCGAGACTGGGTCCGAAAATCTTACCCGACGCCCATCATGGAGATATTCCTACAATCCTAAAGACAAAGACAAGACGATTACCTAACACTGTAGCCGGTCATCGGAATTGAAGGAGGATTTCATGGATGTCCATGTGATCAAAACTAGAGCCACCACATCTGCGCACGAGGCTCAACCTCACACCAAAGAGAACGTCGTAGATGAGTTGCGCAGGGTTATCCTCCTAAGGGATGAGAAGGTAAGTCTACTGGAGAAAAGAATATAAGAGATGACTGCAGCTATGACCGCCATGGCCATAATTCAAGGGCAATCACAAGCACCACAATTGGCTTCTCCAAAGATTAATCAGCCGGAAATCATACACATTATAGATGAAAGAGAGAGGCTACTTCAACAAATAAAGATGAGCAACCGAAGAAAGATTTTCTATCAAGTGCCATGCCAGAAAAGGAGTTCAAGCAAATGGTTGAACAAGTGTGGGACGCCCTAGCCCAATCTAAGGGCAGTTCATCAATTTTGAAGGGTAGACCTTACCCGGAGGAGTTTGATGTCGTGCCTTTACCCAAGGGTTTTGTGGCCCCAAACTTCAAGATATTTGATGAGATTGGAAATCCCAAATAGCATATAACACATTTCTGAGCTAGCTGTGGCAACACGAGAAATAGTGAAGCTCTACTCTGCCAGCAATTCATCAGCAACTTGTCAGGAATTGCTCTCGACTGGTACGCTGATTTGCCCAACAGGTCAGTTAAAATATTTTCTGAATCGGAATAAATTTTTGTGAAAATATTTACTAGGGCGCAACACCATGTGTCCATTGGAGAACTCATGATGGAAAAGCAAAAGCCTGGGGAAAATTTGGTAGACTATATTTTGAGGTGGAGAAACCTTAGCATGAAATGTGAACCTCAGCTACAGGAACATCAAGTAATTTAGAATTCTACTTAAGAGTATTCATGGACCAGTATCTTTCATGCTTAAGGGACTCACCATCAAATCCTTCGAGAAGCTACTCACTAAAGATAGCAGTCTTCAAGAAGAAATAAAACACATGGAGCGACATGAAAAGACTAAGGTGACCAAAGTGTTCGAGAAGAAATCAGGAGTAGTAGAGACCATCGACAATGGAAAGCAACCGATAAAGATATATGCAGAAGAGCATCGCTAGTCTTTGTCACAGTACTCTCAGAAACAGAATAGTCAATCCAGCCAGTGGCCGCCTCAAGTGGGATTACCTCAAACAGGGGATAAAAGAATATCCTTGTTGGAGCGACAGAAAATTGTGTATTCTTTCAAGGATGAAGCTATACCAAAAATATTCAGGAGTCTGATAAAGAAGCTAGAATTCAAACTACTAGATCTGAAGAAACTTGAATAGGTGGATAAAAAGAATGAACTAAATTATTGCCCATACCAACGGTTGATTGGGAACACTATAGAAAAAGGTTTCGTCTTTAAAGACTGGCTCGAGAGAAACCTCAAGGAAGAGAGCATAACAATCCCAAAAGAATATTTAAAAGAACCTGGAAAAGGTTCCATAAATATGATTTTGGCCGAGCCAATCTCCCCAATTAATCCGTATACCGGAATAGATGGATGGAGTACAACTTGGGATGAACTCAAGAGGGTCCTTCGTCAAATTTAGGATTCATCAAAACAACCTTCAAAGAATACCAAAGAAGGATGGAATGAGGTCTAGAGCAAATCATCCAAGAAAATACTGAAAAAGATCCAGTCTGCATCAAAACAAGCCTCCATTCAGAGTCCGCAACATACCAAGCCAGAGATGAAGGTTTCGTCAGGAGATCCGTCATCGTTAAGGACAAAGAAGAATAAGAAAAGCATCACTACAAAGATTGATAGCACAGGGGGTAGGATAGGGGCTGCCTCTACTAGATTGGTTGTCTCAGATTCGGGGAAGAAAATCCTTCGAACTGTTGACTTTGTATGATCATCTTTTTGTCCCTCTGGGATCTTATGAATATAATGATTGTGATTTTGGCTACATTTTATGTGTTTCTAGTGATAACGTAACTGCTTATGACCGATATAGCTTCAATCTTGATCCCCAAAACAATCCTCAAATCATACTTGAGTCCGATGAACTCGTTGTCAAGTTCAAAGAAGACATCAATCATACCTCTTACGACAACATCGATAACGAGGAACCAATTCTCGAGCATCACAGTACACCGCTTGCCATCAACTTAGATCTTTCCTAAGAAGTAGAAAAGACACCAAAATATTCAATAATGATATCTTAAGAATAAGAAATCACATAAGTTAACTTAAGGAACGGAAAAGTGTTACCATTAAGAACAGCTCCAACAGGCAAAGGAAAATATATAATGACTCAAGAAGAGATACCCCCACCTCCACCAGTGGAAGAACCACATAATCAAGGTAAAATCGAAGGATCATACAAAGTAGACTACAACGTGCTAGCTCATCTCAGGAAGTTGCCGGCCCGATTAAACATCGACAACGTTCTGATCCTGTCAAAGGTGATGAGAGAGTCTCTGGTTACGATTTTGCTTGACCCAGAAATTTGCTTAGCTCAGTTGGCCAGTACATCCTCAAATGAAGTTTGCTTGTTGAAAGAACAGTCAGGGGTAACCTTCATAAATGAAGACTTGCTGCTCGTTACCGCCGACCACAACCGTCCACTCTACATCTTCGTCAACATCGACAAATTTGTGTTATCCAAAGTTTTAGTGGATCTTGGGGCTTCTCTTAACTTGATGAGCCTACGAACATTGGCCTATTTGGATATCAAAGCTCAAGAGCTTACGACTGATAAAATGATGTTAAAAGGATTCAACCAAAAGGGAGAAAGAACCCTCAGATCAATTACATTACTTATGCAGGTTGGAGAACTCATGAAAACCGCTAAATTTCATATCATCAACGCCGAGACCTCTTTTAATGCTCTACTGGGTCGACCATGGATTCATGAGCACAATATGGTTCCATCATCTCTACACCAGTGCATCAAATATCGTAGAGATGGTCAAGAAAATTGCATCAAGGGAGACCTACAACCATTTTCAGTGCTTGAAGTTGGTATCCATGAAAATGCTGCCTACTACGCACCTCTAAAGAAGATTTTCTTCTCTCATGAAGTTATCACAAACAAAGATGAAGATTCAGAAGAATTACAAAGAGGAGACCATTCAACTCTGCTTCAACGATCTTCCACCACTCCCTTACAATGAGTTGGTGAAGGTTCTTTTAGTTCGTGCACTCGAGCCGGGGACGTGTGCAGGGAAGAATCAATTTAATCGTTGAACGGACTAGGCCAACTATCAATATTGGTGATGAAGATAGTTCTGAAGATGAAATAATGATGACAAGACGGAAGAGACCTCAGTACGAGATATCTATAGAAGATAAAGAAAAGAATGAATATGAAACAATGTATGATCAGATAAACCACTATGTGAATGCTATGACCCTCACTCCGATTCTCCTTCAAAAGGTCAAGAGTTTAGAGGTCAAGGAAGTCCGTGGTATTGGTTCAAAGCCAATTAAATTTTGCCATGCTTATACCTCTACTGAGCTTGAAAAACATGTAAATTTGGATGTTGATTCCAATGAATTAATGAAATTGCCTTTTGGTTACTTCTCACCTTGTGTTCAAAAGTTAATTCAACAGGGACACTTCCAAAAAAAAAATGCCAAAAGATAAATTTCAACTTTTTGAAAAATTATGAAATGCTAAAAATCGAACTCCAAATTCAAAAGAGGGTCTCAGATTTCGTACAGTTATACTAGTCGATGATTCTGAATTTTGCATGGTTGTTACTGGTGAGTCAGAAGAGGATTGCCTCGATATAGAGGATGACACTATTGATCAACCAATAGAAGATGCTCCACCAGAATTTGAGGAGGAAATTAAATCTACTATTGATGAAAAGAGATTAACCTTGGGACTGAAGAACAACCCCGACCCACATTTATAAGTTCTCTACTCAATGACGAAGAATCTACAAAATTGATCAAACTATTAATAGAATTCAAACATTACTTTGCATGGAGCTACGATGAAATGCCAAGACTGTCAGCAGAGGTTGCAGTCCATAAACTTGGGGTAGACAAGAATATAACCCCAGTAAAACAAGCTCTTAGGAGAATGTGCCTCGAAATAGAAAAATAAGTCATCGCTGAGGTGAAGAAATTGATAGACGCTAACTTTGTTAAAGAGGAGCAGTACCCCATATGGTTGGCGAATATTGTACCTATTAAGAAGAAAAATGGACAGATCCATGTTTGTGTCGACTTTAGAGATTTGAACAAAGCATGTCCAAAAGACGAGTTTCCACTACCTATACCAGAGATGATGGTGGATATCACTTCAACACATGAAATTTTCTCCTTCATGGACGGATCGTCGGGATACAACCAAATCAGGATGGCTCCCAAGGATGCAGCACTTACAGCCTTCAGAATACCGATTGGAATTTTCTGCTAAATAGTGATGTCGTTCGGCCTAAAGAACGCTGGAGCAACATATCAGCGTGTAATGATGAAGATTTTTGATGACCTCACTCACAACCAAGTAGAATGCTATGTGGATGATTTGTTCATCAAAAGTAAACAGAAAATAGAACATTTGTACGATTTGAGGATCGTGTTCGAACGGTTACGATGATATGACCTTAAAATGAATCCCTTAAAATGCGCCTTTGGCGTTACTTTCGGGAAATTTTTAGGATTCGTTGTCCTTCATCGGGGAATCAAGACTGACCCAGATAAGATTAAAGCTATCTTGGAAATGCCTCCCCCTAAAACCTTGAAACAGCTACGTTCCTTCGANGAAATTGATAGACGCCAACATTGTGAAAGAAGAGCAGTACCCCGCGTGGTTAGCCAACATCGTACCTGTTAAGAAGAAAAATGGATAGATCTGTGTTTGTGTCGACTTCAAAGATTTGAATAAGGCATGTCCAAAAGATGAGTTTCCACTACCTATACTAGATATGATGGTGGATATCGCTTCAATACATGAAATTTTCTCCTTCATGGACGGATCGTCGGGATACAACCAAATTAAGATGGCTCCCGAGGATGCAGCACTTACAGCCTTGGCTATCTTGGAAATGTCTCCCCCTAAAACCTTGAAACAACTACGTTCCTTCCAAGGGAAGTTGGCATACTGAGACGCTTTATTTATAATCTCTCAGGTAGGTGTTAGCCTTTCTCGGCATTAATTAAAAAGAATGCCAAATTTATTTGGGAAGAGAAATGCCAGCAGGCCTTTGAGGNGAAGGGAAGTTGATATATCTGAGACGCTTTATTTCTAATCTCTCAGGAAGGTGTCTGCCTTTCTCGGCATTAATTAAAAAGGACGTCAAATTTATTTGGGAAGAGAAATGTCAGCGGACCTTTGAGGACGTTAAACAATATTTAATGACACCTCCTGTCTTAGCAGCCCCTATCCTAGGGAAACTATTGATACTTTATACCACGACTTTAGATGACTCTCTTGGAGCCCTCTTAGCCCAAGTAAATGATGAGGGTAAAAAACATGCGCTCTACTACTTGAGTCATTGCCTAATACCGACGCAGATAAGGTATCCACTTATCGAGAAGCATTGTCTGGCGTTAATTTTTGCAGCCCAAAAGCTTAAACATTACATGCTTTCTCATAAGATTATCCTAATTTTGAAAGTTAATCCATTGCAATATCTGATGACCCGACCAACACTCTCCGGATGTCTAGCAAGATGGTCAATGATCTTATTGCAATTTNAACATTACATGTTTTCTCATAAGATTAACCTGATCTCAAAAGTTAATCCATTGCAATATTTGATGACCCAACCAACACTCTCCGGATGTCTAGCAAGATGGTCAATGATCTTATTGCAATTTGATATAACTTTTGTGCCCCTCCGTGCTATCAAGGGACAGATACTAGCATACTTTCTCTCCGCACACCCACTGCCAGCTGGGTCCTCTCTCAACGACGAGTTACCAGATGAGCAAATACTACAAATAGAATTCTCTAGTGTGCAACGTTGGGAGATGTACTTCGATGGCGCTTCGTCAGCCAGAAAAGACAAGGATCAGGCACAGTTATACCAAGCAAAGCAGGGATCGGTTTGATCTTTATCACGCCATATAAGGGAATGATGAGGTTCTCACACCACCTGACAGAGCCGTGCACCAAAAATGAAGCAGAATATGAAGCTTTAATCACTGGGTCGAAAATGGCAATCTCAATGGATATAACAAAAATTGTCATTTACGGTGACTCCCAACTCGTCATCCAGTAAGTTGTCGGACAATACAAAATTTTGAAACCAAGATTAGCAGAATACCATCAGTACATGATGAAGCTCCTGGAGCAGATTCCTGATGTGACTTTCTATTGGATTCCTAAGGGAGATAATGCCCATGTCGATGCTTTAGAAATACTTTCTAAGGAAATGGCGTGTCCCTCGAAGGATTCTATTAAAATTACAGTGTCAGGAAGACGAATCTTGTCTCAGATCGACTTCAAAACTTTACACAAGATTGGAAAAAAGGAAACAATAAATACAGTTGCAGACACCAACGAAGATTGGCGCAAGTCAGTAATAAAATATTTGCATACTAGAAAGCTGCAAGAAGACAAGTCTGAGGCGCACCATATCACAAGAAGGGCCATATCTTACGCCCTGATCGGAAACATTCTTTACAGGAGATCATTCGACCAGATGTGGCTACGGTGTTTGAGTAGAGCCGAAACACAGAATATTGTCAAAGAGGTACATGTCAGATTGTGTGGCGCTCATCAATCAGGACCAAAAATGAAAATGAAGATCAAAAGACTCAGGTATTATTGGCCAGCAATGATGTCTGATTACATGGATACATCAAGAAGATGTCACCAATGCTAAGTGCATTGGGTGGTCTTACACCGGCCTCCGAATGTGCTACACCCAACTGTTGCCTCGTGGTCATTCGAGTGTTGAGGAATGGACATAATAGGTCCGATAGACCCTCCATCTTCTAAAGGACACAGGTTTATACTTTCCGCTACAGATTACTTCTCCAAATAGGCAGAGGCAGTACCGTTACGTGAGGTTACGGCATAGCATGTCCTTCAATTGTTAAAAAGCCAGATCGTCTACCATTTCAGAGTACCGCGAAGAATAATTTTTGACAATGGAATAGCCTTCAGAAGTACAAAGATCAACAATTTCATCAAAAGACATGGGATGGATTAGAGATACTCTACGATTTACTATCCCAGATCAAATGATTTGGTTGAGGCTTTCAACAAAACACTGGTAAAGATTTTGATGAAAACACTGGATGAAAACAAAAGGGATTGGCACAACAAACTATTAGAAGCCTTGTGGGCCTACCTGACAACTTTCAGGACTCCCACTCAGTGTACACCTTATATGCTAGTGTATGGGTCTGAGGTCGTACTACCGCTAGAAATCCAGACACTATCTCTCATAGTTGCAGTTGCCAACCAGCTCACAATGGGGGAAAGCGCAAAACCTAGACTCGAAGAACTAGAGAGTCTCAAGGGAAAACAACTAGAAGCACAACAACATTTGAAGCTTTACCAGGAAAAGATGGTGCAAGCCCATGACAAATTGGTCCACCCAAGGACATTCAAAGTTGGTGACCTCGTACTTGTGCTCAAAAGGTCTATTCTTGCACGCTGCAAAATAGGTGGAAATTTTGAGCCAACTTGGGAGGGACCATTTTTCATTGAAAAGGGCTATACAAGAGGAGCCTACCAGTTAGTGGACTCCCAGGGCGAAAGACCCATGTTACCAATAAACGAACGATATCTGAAAACTTTCTACGCAACCTGACGCTGCTTGCCTCTGCTTACTTTGAAACTTTTGAAACTTTGATTGTTTTAGGGTTATCTATGTGGCCAAATGTCTATGACCGGGTCCAAATTTTGTAATTAACCTCAATATAATGAAAATTTTAAGAAAAAATATTTTTAACTTTAAATTTTCTCCTTTCTTCCTTTTGGACTTAATGTTCCACTAAATTAACCAAAACTCATACGAAAAATAAACAATTCATTTCACCAAAATAAACTAAAATTTACTTTAATAAATACTTTGTTTTGTTCTTGTTCATGACAAGTTTCGGCCCACTGATGTTTTTCTTGTCGTCTGCAGAAAAATGTCGAGACAGAGGCTGATCTTTGCTTTCTAGGATGGTTGGAACCTCGCACTAAATGGAGAGATGGCACCGCAGGGCGGTACCATTGACTTCAACATGGATTTTAACCAGGTTGACATGGACTAAGAAGGTCCTCTCATGGACGTAGTCAACTAGAAAGAGAAAGAGAGATTACTTTCACTACTGAGCGTGGCCGCTAAAGATAATGTATCACGCAAAGGCAAGAATGTGATAGCAGAGCAAGATCCGATGGAAGGGCCCAGCCGTCTGCCCTCCATGGTAGCTACACTTGCTAGAGGATTAATAGCCACCAATAATGAATGACTACCAAGAACTTCACTTCGCAGGACGCAATGCATGAACGTCAGCCGCAAGAAAAAGAGAGCTTTTCTACGACAAGAATGCAGACGTCAAAGAGAGATGAACAACTTGCTCACCCATATTCCTGAGGGGCCATTTATGATCCAGACCTGAAAGAAACTTCTGCTAGCCTACCCACCATGGATGAAGAACAGGGGTTCATCGCAGAGTCAGACACACTTTAAGTTTCAGATGTTTTGTGCAAGGGTTGCTCGACGTGCAACGTTGAAATACCGGCCGGGACATCAGCCACGGGCGTGTTTGTAGAATGTCCGGATTGCAATGTTCTACATTTACAGCGTTTCACTACATTGGAAGAGTACACTTCAAGCACCAATGGATCTCAGACTTCAGATTTTATGATGGATGAATCATATGTGTCATTGGAGACGGATCAGTATGTACCGTGGAGCCCAGGGTCGTACATCCTGCTAGAGGCCAAGTCTCATGCTCCAGATCAACCAGCTCCAGTTTGGTTTCCCGCCAATGCTCGAAGGAATGAACGCCCGCGACAACTGCCAACTCGTGTTATGATAGTATACTACAAGATAAGTAAAGTAAATAAAAGAGAATTCGAGTTTTATGAAGAAGTTCAGGGAAAGTTCATCAATATACTGGAAGGCCTGGAGCTGTACACCAAAGTTTTCTCTGAAAATGATGAAAGAAGTATTCTGGACTGTATCTTTGATTTAAGAGATAGAGGCCAAGCGGGCCTTCTCATGGAAAAGACATATTCCGAGCAAAGAAATGGATGAGAGGATAGGGAAGAATCACCATCCAGTTCGGCTGTTGTTATAACTTCACGAATGACAGACAGGGGAATCCACCTGGGATCCTCAAGACATGATCAAGTGGATCCACTACCGCTAATGATAAAATGGATGATCAAAAGAATGGTCAAATGGAATATTCTACCTGCTACCTGCATTCCCAATAGTTGCATTATCAATATCTATGAAGAGGGTGATTGTATTCCCCCACACATTGATCATCATGATTTTGTGAGGCCTTTCTGTATGGTCTCATTTCTGAGCAAGAGAAATATTTTATTTGGGAAAGAAATCGATATCGTCGGCCCTGGTGAATTCAGAGGTGCTATGGAGATTCCTCTACCAATCGGTTCATTGATCGTTCTTAAGGGCAACGGTGCAAATGTTGCCAAACATTGCATTCCAGGGGTATGACACTGTAGGGTGTCTTTGACTTTCTGCAGGATGGATGACAGCAAAATGCCGTATGGATTTCAGCCAGACCCAAAACTGGAAGAGCTACTGTCGTACAAGCTATGAGAGGGTTGTACCTCTAAGTACATGTGAAGGGAACTCTTATCCTGGAGCATGACTTAGAAGGTCTGCTTGATCAGGAGCTCGTTATACCTAGTACAGACGGTCAGAGGGTTTACTTTTTCTTTTTAACAACATGATATGTATCTGATATATTCAGCCTACAATGTATTCATAGCATGAGATGTTCTGAATGTATTTCGACATGGATTATATATTGTACCTTTTGAGGCGTTAGCCTATGCTCGTTCTGTGACATGTTCTTATTGAAGCAGATTAATGAATTTTTTTCTCAGGAGTGTGCCTTATTGTCAGTTGCCTTTTTGTGCGATGGATGAAAGCCATGAACCACACTTTAGTTCAGAATTTCAATGAACAAAGAATGAAACAACAAATCTTTGATAATAAATAAAATTTAAATAAAAATAATCATCAAATAAATAAACAACAAAACAATTTTCTTTTAAAAATCAACCAATTAAAATTAAAACTTTAAAGACATTTTGAAAAATTAAATGTGATAAAAATCTGTTGAGTGGATTCTCTCATTTTCAGAGTTTCTTACTCCTTGTGTGCACAGCACACCATCTTTATCTACATTAACTCTCTTTGCATCCTCGCAAAATTTTGCATTCTACACAAAACCCCCCAAAACTCTACAAATCTCCTTCAACAAAATCAACTTTTCCACATTACACACTTCTACAAATTCAACACCACAAGCTCTTTGTAAATTTCAATTCTCCTTTTTGAGTCAGTACGTAAGTTCTGATTCTCACCTTTCGAGGTTGATACCTAAATTTAGACTCTCTCTCTGAAATTGATACCTAAATTTCAATTCTCCTTTTTGAGTCAGTACCTAAATTCTTATTCTCACATTTCTAGGTCGATACCTAAATTTTGACTCTCTCTCTCTAAGATTGATACCTAAATTTCAAATCGTACTTTTGAGTTAGTACCTAAATTTTGATTCTCACCTTTCAAGGTCGATACCTAAATTTCGACTCTCTTTCTCTAAAATTGATACCAAAATTTCAATTCTCCTTTTTGAATCAGTACCTAAGTTCTGATTCTTATCTTTTGAGGTCGATACCTAAATTTCGACTCTATCCGTAAGATCGATACCTAAATTTCAAATCTCATTTTTGAATCAGTACCTAAATTCTGATTCTCAGCTTTTGAGGTTGATACAAAATTTTGACTCTCTTCACGAGATTGATACCTAAATTTCAAATCTCATTTTTCGGATCAGTACCTAAAATTTTGATTCTCATCTTTTGAGGTCGGTACCTAAACTCCGACTCTTCCTTTCTTTTCAAAATTCATACTTAAATTTCAATTCCTACTTCGGGATCAGCACTTGCATACTGATCCCCATTCTCTAGAAATTTCTGAAATTTCATAACTCAAAATCTACTCTCCAATCCTCAATGAGAGTCCCTACTTCTTGACTTGATCAAACATGCACCCACTAATTTCCCCAGCGGAAACAAATTACACACACAATGCTACATATATTTTCGGGTCTGTTGACTTAGGAATTTGTATTGATTTTTGTTGATCTCGTCGGTCAACACCAATACGTGTGGTGTGCTTGCCCAGCACACCACACCTATTGGGGGTCCATTTGTTGACCTCACTTTTTGTTGAGGTTTAGTTTTTTTCCGCTTTAATAGCTTAAGGTCTAGCCATAGGACTTTTCTGTTGACTATTCTTAGAAAACTAGAAAAGGAACCCTCGTCATTAGAAATTCTACCCTCTTCTCTACTCAACTTGAAGTCCACACATTAGTCCTAACCTCTAGCACTTAGTAGGAGGGGTCACTATGGGGGAAACTCAAGATGAGTCACCCTTAGGACTACTGGACCTTAGGGTTGGCTTTGGGTGTTGGTCTAGGGCTAAGGCACTCACTTTCAATCACTTACACTCACGANGTAGCGGATTTCCTCGCTGCACACCCTATGCCAGCTTGGTCCTCTCTCAATGACGAGTTATCAGACAAGCAAATATTACAAATGGAATTCTCTAGTGAACAACGTTGGGAGATGTACTTAAATGGTGCTTTATCAGCCAAAAAAGATAAAGGATTAGGCACAGTCATACCAGGTAAAGTAGGAGTTGGTTTAATCTTTATCACTCTAGATAAGGGTATGTTGAGATTCTCATACCACCTGACAGGGCCGTGCACCAACAATGAAGTAGAATATGAAGCTTTAATCATCGGGTTGGAAATGACAATCTCAATGGATATAATAAACATTGTCATTTATGGAGACTCCCAACTCGTCATCCAACAAGTCATCGGACAATACGAAATTTTGAAACCAAGATTAGCAGAATACCATCAGCACACGATGGAGCTCTTGGAGCAGATTCCTGATGTAACTTTCTACCGGATTCCTAGTGGAGATAATGCCCATGCCGACGCTTTAGTGAAACTTGCTAAGGAAATGACGTGCCCCCTGGAGGATTGCATTGAGGTCACAGTGCAAGGAAGAGGAGTCTTGTCTCGGATCGACTTCAAAACTCTACACAAGCTTGAAAAAGAAGAAACAATAAATACAGTTGCAGACATCAACGAAGATTGACGCAATCCATTAATAAAATATTTGCATATTGGAAAGCTGCCAGAAGATAAGTCTAAGGTGCACCACATCACAAGAAGGGCTATGTATTATGCCCTGATGGGAAATGTTCTCTACAGAAGATCATTCGACCAGATGTGGTTACGGTGTTTGAGCAGAGCCGAAGCACAGAATATTGTCAAAGAGGTACATGTCAGATTGTGTGGTGCTCACTAGTCAGGATTGAAAATGAAAATGAAAATCAAAAGACTCGATTATTATTGGCCAACAATGATGTTAGATTACATGGATACAACCAGAAAATGTCATCAATGCCAAGTGCATGGGGTGGTCTTACACCTGCCGCTGAATGTGCTACACCCAACTGTTGCCTCGTGGCTATTCGAGTGTTTGGGCACGGACATAATAGGTCCGATAGACCCTTCATCTTCCAGAGGACATAGGTTTATACTTGCCGCTACAGATTAATTCTCCAAATGAGCAGAGGCAGCACCGTTATGTGAGGTTACGACACAACACATCCTTCAATTTTTTAAAAGCCAAGTCGTCTACCATTTCAGAGTACCGCGAAGAATAATTTCCGACAATGGGACAGCTTTCAGAAGTACAAAGATCAACAATTTCGTCAAAAGATATGGGATAGATTGGAGATACTCTACAATTTACTATCCTAGAGCAAATGGTCTGGCTGAGGCTTTCAACAAAACACTGGTACAGATTTTGAAGAAAACACTGGATGAAAGCAAAAGGGATTGACACAACAAACTATTAGAAGCCTTGTGGGACTACTGGACAACTTTCAGGACTCCCACTTAGTATACACCCTATATGCTCGTGTACGGGTCCGAGGTCGTGCTACCGCTAGAAATCTAGACACCATCTCTCAGAGTCGTCATTGCCAACCAACTCACAACGAAAGAAAGCACAAAACTCAGACTTGAAGAACTGGAGAGTCTCGAGGGAAAATGACTAGAAGCACAACAACATTTGGAGCTCTATCAAGTGAAGATGGTACAAGCCCTTGACAGACTGGTCCGCCCAAGGACATCCAAAGTTGGTGACCTCGTACTTGTACTCAAAAGACCTATTCTTGCACGCCGCAAAATAGGTGGAAAATTTGAGCCAACTTGGGAGGGTCATTTGTCATTGAAAAGGTCTATACAGGAGGAGCCTACCAGTTAGTGGACTTCCAAGGCGAAAGATCCATGTTACCAATAAAAGGATGATATCTGAAAACTTACTAGGCAACCAGACGCCACTTGCCTCTACTTGCTGTGAAACTTTAGAAACTTTAATTGTTTTAGGGTCATCTATGTGGCCAAATGTCTATAACCGGGTCCAAATTTTGTAATTAACCTCAATATAATCAAAATTTTGAGAAAGAAATTTTAAACCTCAAATTTTCTTCTTTCTGCCTTTTGAACTTAATGTTCCACTAAATTAAACAAAACTCATACATAAAATAAATAATTCATTTCACCAAAACAAACAAAAATTTACTTTAATAAATAATTTGTTTTGTTCTTGTTCATGAAAAGTTTTGGCCCACTGACGTTTTTTCTGTCGTCTGCAGAAAAATGTCGGGACAGAGGCTGATCTTTGCTTTTCAGGATGGGTGGAGCCTCACACTAAATGAGGAGATGGCGCCGCAGGGCAGTACCATAAATTTCAACATGGATTTTAACCAGGTTGACATGGACTACGAAGATCCCCTTATGGTTGTAGTCAGCTGCAAAGAGAAAGAGGGATTGCCTTCATTATTGAGAGTGACCGCTAAAGATAATATATCACACAAAGACAAGAACGTGATAACAGAGCAAGATTCGATGGAAGGGCCCAGCCGTTTGCCCTCCATGGTAGCTAAACCAGTCAGGGGCTTAGTAGCCGCCAATAGCAAATGACTACCAATTACTTCGCTTCGCAGGACACAACACAGGAATGCCAGCCGCAAGAAGCAGAGAGCTTTTCAAAGACAAGAACATAGACGTCAAAGAGAGACGAACAACTTGCTTACCACTATTCCTGAGGGGCACATTTATGATCCAGACCTGAAAGAAACTTCTGCTAGCCTACCTACCACGGATGAAGAACCAGGGTTTGTGACAGAGTCAGATACACTCTTAGTTTCAGTTGTTTTTTGCAAGGGTTGCCCGACGTGTAAAGTTGAAATACCAGTCGAGACATCAACCACGTGTGCATTTGTAGAATGCCTGGATTGCAATGTTCTACATTTACAGCGTTTCAGTACATTGGAAGAGTATACTTCAAGTACCAATGGGTCTCAGACATCAGAGTTTATGATGGATGAGCCATATGTCCCATTAGGGATAAATCAGTATGTACCGTGGAGCCCATGGTCGTACATCCCGCTAGAGGCCGAGTCTCATGCTCCAGATCAACCAGCGCCTATTTGGGTTCCTGCCAATGCTCGAAGGAAGGAACGCCCACAACAGCTGCCAACCCCTGGTATGATAGAGTACTACAAGATAAGTAAAGTAAATAAAAGAGAATTCAAATTTTATGAAAAAGTTCAGGGTAAGTTCATCAACATACTGGAAGACCTGGAGCTCTATACCAGGGTTTTCTCTGAAAGTGATGAAAGAAGCATTCTGGACTGTATCTTTGATTTAAGAGATAGAGGTCGAGCGGGCCTCCTCATGGAAAGAACATATTCTGAGCCAAAAAATTGGATGAGAGGAAAAGGAGGAATCACCATCCAGTGCGGCTATTGTTACAACTTCATAAATGACAGACAGGGGAATCCGCCTGCGATCCTCAGACACGATCAAGTAGATCTGCTATTGCCAATGATAAAGTGGATGATCAATAGAATGGTCAAGTGGAATATTCTACCTGCTATCTGCATTCCCAATAGCTGCATCATCAACATATATGAAGAGGGTTATTGCATTCCTACACACATTCATCATCATGATTTTGTGAGGCCCTTATGCACAGTCTCATTTATGAGCAAGTGAAATATTTTATTTGGAAAAGAAATCGATGTCGTCGGCCCCGGTGAGTTCAGAGGTTCTGTGGAAATTCCTCTACCAGTCGATTCAGCACTCGTTCTTAAAGGCAACGGTGTAGACTTTGCCAAACATTGCATTCTAGGGGTATGACACCGTAGGTTGTCTGTGACTTTCCGCAGGATGGATGACAACAAAATGTCATATGGATTCCAGCCGGACCCGGAATTGGAAGAGCTACTGCCGTACAAGCTATAAGAGGGTTCTACCTCTAAGTACATGCAAAGGGAACTTTTATCCTGAAGCATGACTTAGAAGGTCTGCTTGATCAGGAGCTTGACCTACCTAGTACAGACGGTAAGAGGGTTAACTTTTTTTAGCAACATGATATGTATATGATATATTCAGCCTACAATGTATTTATAGCATGAGATGTTCTGAATGTATTTCGACAGAGACTATATATTGCACCTTCTGAGGTGTTAGCCTATGTTCAATCTGTGACATCTTTTTATTGAAGCAGATTAATGAAAATTTTTCTCAAGAATATGCCTTTTTTTCAGTTGCCTTTTTGTGCAAAGAATGAAAGCCACGAACCACACGTTGGTTCAAAATTTCAATGAACAAAGAACGAGACAATAAATCTTTAACAATAAATAAAATTTAAATAAAAATAATCAGCAATGAATAAACAACAAAACAAATTGCTTTAAAAAAATCAACCAATTAAAATTAAAACCTTAAAGACATTTTTTGGAAAATTAAATGTGATAAAAATCTGTTGATTGGATTCTCTCATTTTCAGAGTTTCTTACTTTTTGTGCGCGCAACACAAATATCTTTATCTAAATTAACTCTCTTAACATCCCCGTAGAATTTTGCATTCTGCACAAAACCCCACAAAGCTCTACAAATATTCTTCAACAAAATCGACCTTTCCACATGACACACTTCTGTAAATTCAACACCACAAGCTCTTTGTAATTTTCAAATCTCATCTTTGAAACAGTACCTAAATTCTGATTCTCATCTTTTGAGGTCGATACCTAAATTTTGACTCTCTTCTCGAAATTGATACCTAAATTTTAATTTTCACATTTTTTGAATAAGTACCTAAATTCTGATTCTCATCTTTCAAAGTCGATACCTAAATTTTGACTATCTTCTAGGAATTGATACCTAAATTTCAATTCTCACATTTTTGAATCAGTACCGAAATTTTGATTCTCATCTTTCGAGGTCGATACCTAAATTTCAACTCTCTTCTCGGAATTGATACATAAATTTAAATTCTCACATTTTTGAATCAGTACCTAAATTCTGATTCTCATCTTTCGAGGTCGATACCTAAATTTCAATTCTCTCCCTGAGATTGATACCTAAATTTCAAATCTCATTTTTGAATTTGTACCTAAATTCTGACTCTCATCTTTTGAAGTCGATACCTAAATTTCAACTCTCTCCTTAAGATTGATACCTAAATTTCAATTCTTTCATCTTTGAATCAGTATCTAAATTCTGATTCCTATCTTTTGAGGTTGATACCTAAATTTTGACTCTCTCCTTGAGATTGATACTTAAATTTCAATTCTTTTTTTGTATAAGTACCTAAATTCTGATTCTCATCTTTTGAAGTTGATACCTAAATTTCGACTCTCTCCTTGAAATTGATACCTAAATTTCAAATCTCATCTTCGAATCAGTACCTAAATTCTGATTCTCATCTTTCGAGGTCGATACCTAAATTTTGACTCTCTCCCTGAGATTGATACCTAAATTTTAAATCTCATTTTTGGGTCAGTTCCTAAATTATGATTCTCATCTTTTTAGGTCGGTACCCAAATTCCGACTCTTCCTTTCTTTTCAGAATTGATACTTAAATTTCAATTCCCATTTAAGGGTCAGCACTTGCATATTGATCCCCATCCCTTAGAAATTTCTGAAATTTCATAACTCAAAATCTACTCTTCAATCCCCAGTGAGAGTCCTTACTTCTTGACTTGATCAAATATGCACCCGTTAATTTCCTCAGTGGAAAAAAATCACACAAACAACTCTACATATACTTCCGGGTCTGTTGACTTAGGAGTTTGTATTGGTTTTTGTTGATCTCGTTGGTCAATGCCAATACACGCTGTGTGCTTGCCCAACACACCACACCTATTGGGAGTCCATTTGTTGACCTCACTTTTGGTTGAGGTTCAGTTTCTCCTCTTTAGTAGCCTAAGGTCTAGCCATATGACTTTTCTATTGATTATTCTTAGAAAACTGGACAAGGAACCCTCACTATTAGAAATTTCAAACTCTTCTCTAATCAACTTGAAGTTCCACATATTGGTCATAACCTCTAGCACATAGTAGGTGGGGTCACTATGGGGGAACATCAAGATGAGTCACCCTTAGGACTGCTGGACCTTAGGGTTGACCCTAGGTGTTGGTCTAGGGCTTAAGCACTTGCTTACACTCACAATCACTCATTACCCTAAACCCGAAACATCTAGGCTTTGGTCCCTTGATACTTTTGGGAGACTCCTGTAGGTGGTTTCCTAAACCCATTAGCCTTAAGCTAGGGTTTAACTAGGACCACTACATAGAGGACCCAAAATGGGGTTTCCATTGATCCATGGCTTATTTATGGGGGTTGGCAATCCAACTCTATCAAGATACCCAACCTACCCTATTGCCCCTAAATTCTCCCAAATTACCCAAATACCCTTGAGACCCCAAATTTGGCCAAAATCTCTAACTCTAGCCAAAATATCCAAAATTATTAAAAACTCATTTCAAACACCTTGAAAACACCCAAATTTCCTAAAATCCCAAAATTGGTCAAATTACCAAAATACCCCTCTTTGGCCCAAAATTTCAAAAATTCCAAGAAAATCCCAAAAACTTCCAAAACCTCTCAAATATTCCCAATTTCATTTTCCTCAACTATCACATGACCCAATTTGGCCAGTTTAACCATCTTTGATCAAAACCTCCAAATTGCCCTTTAAAGGCCCATGTTTTCCCAAAATTACCTCAAATGTCTAGCCAATTGGTCTACATTTACCCCAATTTCAATTCTAAACTCAGATTCACTCTTCATATGACCAATCAAGATGAAATCCAAGCCCAATTGATCCATGATTTGAACCCAATTTTGATTTGGATCAATAACCCAATTTTGGCCCTAGGACTTGGTTCCACCAAATTAAACCCATAGCCCACACAATTGGCCACAATTTGTACTGAAAAATCTTCATTATACTCCTACACATCAAATTTGACCTTCAATTGGCCTTGATATGACCTAAATTTCATTTGATATCAACCTAAGTCCAAAAGCCCCAAATTATCCCCAAATTGACCATGTCTCAAAGCTTCACCAAATTGAGGGTCTTAACCCCAAAATTTCCACTCCATCCCTTCATGAAAAATCTTCACAACATCTCCCCTGATTGTGTGGACCATTTAATTTGGACTTAGCCCAAGGATATCCCAACCTAGACCCATGTCTAGCCCAACATGCCCAAATTAGCCAAATCTCAAAAATCCCTCAAATTGACCTACCAATTGAATTCAAAATCACTTCAACCCTTCACCAAAAATCTTCATAAAAATCATCTACAAAATGTTGATCAATCAATTGGGTCATTTGACATGGATAACCAAGCCCAAACCCAAACTTTGATCACTTCAATCCACATTGAACCTATGCATTAAAGATGGCCTAACTACCCCAAAGTCACCAAATTAACTCCACCTCAGCCATTGGTTAGACCCTAAGACTGAGCCAAAAACCATCTAACCACCTAAACTAAGCCATGGACCAAATGTTACCCAAATTAAGGGATCTTATTCCCAAAAATACACATACTTAAGATATTCTTGCCAAATCATAACACATTTGCATGAAATTAATGTGACAAATTCCTCTGGATGCCCTGACCACCTAGCCACCTCCCCTTGGCCGGTCGGCCAGCCTAGTGGCCAGAAAATGGCCAAACCAAGAGCCACCCCCATGAAGCTTCACCTAAATCAAACCTTGAGGCTAGCTCATCCAAATCAAACTACGGAGCTCCTCTGCGCTCCACCTAAGCACCACATTACACCTCCTAATTGCCGATGACAGCAACCATAACCCCATTTTTATAGAAGGCCACCTCCATGGCCGTTAAACGAAGTACTGAAAATTTCTTAGAGAGAGCCTCCCAAACTTCTCACAGAGCCTCCCTAAGATTGCCTTAGTGCAATCCAACCCTCCTCCCCCACTGAATTCCACTATGAAAGCTTAATTTTGAGCTCAAACCTCTTCCCAAAACTAGGACATAACTCATTACACTTCCACAGTCCACCAAACTTCAATTACTTGTGTCCACACTTCACAACCAAGAAAGAAGCCAAAGCTTCATCAAATGCCCCTCTCATAGAGCCTCTAACATAGCTCTAGACCAACACCTGAAATCAGGCTTGATCGAAACCATACCTAAGCCTTACACCAAAGCTAGAGGCTTAATCTCTAGCCTCCTTGGACCCCAACAAAAGTGCCAAGACCATTTGATTGAAGCTTAACTTCTCAGAGCAAAGGTATAAAACTTCTCTCCCTCCCGAGCCTATTTGATTCTCCATTTGATTATGCTTAATTTAATTGCATGATTACCGTATGGATGTGTTCGTCCCACTTAGAGCGAGTCTATAGGATCAAACTCGAAGTGATTTAATTGAGTCCAGTCTGAGATCTTAGGGTTTTAGTGTGGACGGTCACGGGATCACTCTATCGGGGATGATGACGGGGAGCCATTTGATCAAGCGTGTATCGAATGGATGGTCAAGATGAAGCCGGACAATGCTTCCTTACACAAACAGAGGGACGCTTAGCTACTGGCGTGGACGGCCGTGTCAAATGGGAGCTCGCCGTGTGGAGCTTCGTAGCCGCCGTAGGTTGACAAGGCGCTGCGTGGATAAGTAGAAAAATAAGGCTTTTCCTATTTATTTAAACTTCCTTAACTTTAAAAATCCATAACTTTGTGTAGAAAAATCACAAAAATAAAATAAAAATACCCACTTGCTCAGGAAAATACATAACTTTGTGTAGAAAAATCACAAAAATAAAATAAAAATACCCTCTTGCTCAGCTTCTATTTATTTAAATACCCCCAAACTTATAAAATCCATAAATTTGTGTAGAAAAATCACAAAAATAAAATAAAAATACCCTCTTGCTCAGTGAATAGAGGAGAACAATGTGGAAATAATTTTAAGTCCATGTGATGCATATTTTATTTTTAATTAATTAAACACTGATTTGAATGTTTTGATTCTCATGCATATAGTCTTTTCACCATAGCTTGAATTTTTGGCATGTTGTAGCCTCTGTCAAAGGGAACATCCTCTAATTTTTCCCAAGTCAGAGAAGGTTCCTAGACATGGATCCATATTTTTCAAGTTTGTGTCTTCTATTTGCATAAATCAATCATGAAAATTAACATGTTGATTAGAAAATTATAAGAAAATTTTGGAAGGTTTATGATGACCAGGGATCCTTTTGGAAATAATTTCATGGGTTAAATCATTTAAAATACACCTAATTTTTACAAACACTAAATCACTAAGATAATTAATTTTGAATGGTATAATCATTTAAATGACTTGATTTTTAATCTCCACTGTTATTTATGATCCAAAGAACTCACCATAAAATTTCAAAATATTTTGAGTTCATTTGATAACTTAAGTTGATTTTTAAGGAATAAACATCATTTTTGGCATTTAAATGATTTTTAAAAATCAAAATATAACTAAAAAATTTATAAAAATTTATATTTTGAGTTCTCTGTGATCAGGGGCATTTTATAAAAATAAAATGATATTTAAAATAAAAACTTCATTTTTAGCATATTTTTAAATATTTAAAATAATTAAAAATCCATAAAAATCACAAAAATAATAAAACTCATGAAAATATTCTAAATTACTTCCTAATCACTTAGGAACAGTTAGAACATTTTTCCTGGTTTTCTAAATAAAGATATTGAATTTTAAAGCTTAAAAATGATTTTTAAAGGCTAAAAATGGGTTTTCACTAAAAATAATTCCAATAACTCAAATAAAATTCAGAAAAATATAAAATCTTCTTCTCTGAGTTCTTTGACTTTAGAGAGGCTTTTCAAACATACAAAACTTAATTTTCCCCATTTAAAATATTTTATATTTAATAAATACTCCAGAATTTATAATAATTCTTAAAAATTTAGATAAAACTCAAAAAATCATGAAATTTGGTCCAAAGGCTTCTCTAGTCTAAGTTTATCTCCAATAAATATTTCAAGGGATTAGGATATACCTTGGTCAAGTTAGGAGTTTTTTTTGAAAAATCCTATTTTGCATGAAAATAAATATATAAATTAAATTAAATTTTGAAAAATCACATTTTCTCCTCTGATGTCTTAATCGACCCATGAATGAGGTAGGATATATATTTCAAAGTCATTTGAATTGAATTTGACAAATTATGAAGTGTTAGAGCCTTAGGGGCAAATTTGTAATTTTGGAAATTTAGCCTTAATTAATATTTAGGCTTAATTCAAGAAGGAAAATGGGAAACCTTTGAATCATGAATCATGACCACCTAAAGCCTAATCTTTTCAAAACTAATTAAGACACTCACCTAGGTCTTAAGGGCTTAGTAGTGACTTAGGCCTTTTCAAACTAATTAAGACACTCACTAAGATCTAAGGGCTTAGTAGTGACTTAGGCTAAATCAAGTTTCATTTAAATGAGGATTAGAAAAGTAAATAATTGAAAATTAGAACATCTTTCAAACACTACAAGCCCAATATTTTCAAAACTAACTAAGACACTCACCTAGGTCTTAAGGGCTTAGTAGTGACTTAGGCTAAACAAGGATTTGAAAAGTAAATATCAATTAAAACTAAGACGTCTTTCAAACACTACAAGCCTAATTAGGACTATGATTAGAAAAGTAAACATCATTGAAAATTAAAACATCTTTCAAACACTACAAGCCCAATTAGGTTAGAAAAGTAAATATCATTGAAAATTAGAACATCTTTCAAACACTACAAGCCCAATTAGGGTTAAAATTTTGCTAAGTGTTCCAACAACACTAGCTTGCCTCTTTAAGGGTCTTCACCCACACAATTCTTAAATTGAATCACAAGTGATAATTACCCTATTCTTAGGGAAATTGAGATACCAGTGCTCACTGAGCATTAAGGGTATTTACAGGATGACTTATTAAGCAACATAATAAGTTTATAAGAACTCAGGATTTTCCACCAGGCAGCGAGAGAGTAGCACGGACGTGCTTCTTTCTCTAGATCTGTTGGATATCTTGAAGATCTACTAAATTTAATATGTTTTGCTTGACAAAATCATCCTTAATTAAACTCCTAAGGACCCACCAAGATATGACATAGGGTTAGGAAAATTACCAAAACCTTACCTTTTGCCTCTATATAAATTGCCCTGACATGCATTTTAAGTTTCGGGTGGTGGAACGAGAAGAATCGCAAGGTACGCTTTTACAGTTTTCAGCATTGTCTTTCTACTTTTATGCTATACTTTTGTGTTTATACAAATTTGCATGGAAACATAAAACTATCAGGATAGCCATAAAACCAAAACCAGAACCAAAATCAAAACTAAAATCAAACAAGATAAAATTCACCGCCATAACATTTAAAATATAAAACAACTCAAAATTTAATCACAAACATCACACAAAACTATAATTGCAACAAAATCAAGATGCCTCTATCGGATGATAGGGATTCCCTCAGAGGTGGTAACCTATGGTTGCTAACGAGGCTTCCCACGATCTAAATGAAATTGTGGAACTCATTTAGTTGAGTTTATTAAGTTCATTTAATCTAAGTGAATCCAATAGAAAATAGTGGTGCTGGAATGAGGGAACCGTAGGATCCTAACCGGTGTCGCTCTATTTAAATTTAACATGCCTCCCATAAAATTTAAAGAACTTCAACCATAGGGCCACCTGATTTGACATTATAACTTGACGCACTTGAAAATTCAAACTGGCCGCGATGAAGTGCTTGGAGCTAGCATGGTGGGCAGCACGACTATCTTCAACAACAAAACCCGTCTTCCCCAGCTAAACCAATCTTCCTTCCTTAGACTTAAACAACAAAGCCATAAAACTTCAAGTTGTTTGCTTATGCAACGTAAATCCTCAACTTATCTTTAGGCCTTTGTATAGCCCTATTATACAATATAAGCCCTAACCTGTCTTAGGATTCCGAGGTTGTCGTTTGTCACGACCTAAATCCTCACATCTTCCAGGCTATTTTGTGATTGTTTCACATGAATGTAAGCCCTAACTAATAAAATTGGCAGGATGAAACACTTAAAATTTTCTTCTAAAAAATGGAGCCAAACATTAAGATAGCTTGAGAAGTTACCTAGGTTCTTCTCTGGATTCATGACATCCCCTAGTTCTTCCTCCTTTGGATTCTACAATAAAATGATTCAAATTTGAACCAATCCCCTTTCACACCTCTACGTATGATCTCATTAAATAGTCCTACCCTTTGAAACTCCTTGAAGATAATATTTCTTGATTTTTATTGAGAGTCTTCTTAGGTGACTTTGGTCATTTAAGATGTAATTAACTATAGGGGCTTGCCCTTGTAGGAAGCATGTATGAACCCAACTTAATATAAACCCTATTTAATTCTTTATGTTAAATAGGGGAACTTGTCGGCAAATATAAAGGTTTCCCAGACCAGACATATGTCATATATTCTTTAGTTTATTTGATCGAGTCTCATCCTCAAGTCTTGTGTTTTTTTCTTTCGGGATAGATACAAGGTTTGAGGTAAAACACTCTTTCATTTAAATTATGAAAAATATGGGGTCAGTTTGATTTCATATTTTTCTAAACTTTAACGTCCTTCCGAAGTAGGCAACCGGATTTTGGTCCTGGTGACCGACAGCTTCTTACGGGCAACTCCCCCAACCAAAAATAGCGTCGACACATAGGACTTGTCCATCTCAGTTCTTAACTACCTATTTCTGACCCTGTACTTCTATCATGTTCATTCAACACACCAACTATCTGAGGAGCATGTAGATGATCTTTTCAATTAAGTGTTAGTGGTGTATACTTTATTTGATATTGTTGACCTCATTTTAGGTGAGGTCTACTTCTCCTCTTAGTACTTAGGATTTAGCCATAGGACTCTCATTTTGACTATCCTAGAAGACTAGAGATAGAACCCACATCCATAGGAATTCAAACCACCTGCTAGCTCTCTTTGAAAACTTATGTGGATAGTCATGAACCTCCAACACCTTGAAGGTTGAGACAAACATGTGAGGATTTAAGGGTAAGTCCCCATAGGACTGGTAAACTTAGGGTGACCCTTGGTGGTAAGGTCTTGGTCTCTCACACACTCAAGCACATCACAACTCTCCACTTGTCCTAAAACCCCAAAATCACACACACATTGGACCTACATTCCTTTACTCCTTTAGAAACTTACATGGATGGTACCAAGCCCTTAGCCCTGTTAAGTTGGCTAAAAATGACTTGTAGAGGGTCCAAGTTGAACTCCCCCATAAGCTTTTTTAGCATTAGGATAGAGTTTGCATGATTTGCATGAACACCATATCCAACTAATTCTCTAATTCAGCTAGAGCACCCAAAATTACCAAGATGTCCTTTAGACCCTAAATCCCCTAAAAGTGTCAAAATCTCTAAATTCATCCCAAACTTCTCCAAATTGATCCTAACCATCCCAATTACCCAATGTCACCCAAAATTTTCTTAATCCACCCAAAATTAGTTAATTCACCAAATTACCCCGAAAATCCCTAAATTTGCCAAAACCTTAATTTCACCCAATTTTACCCTAAAAATCATTTTAAACCTTTTCACATAGCATGATTGCCCCAAATTTATCAAAATTAGCCAAAGTGCCCAATTTTTACCAAAATAGTGATTTTTACCCCAAAATTACCAAAATACCCCTCATGTACCAAAAATTCCCGAAACCTCCAAAATCATTCCAAACCACCCTTAAATCAATCCTAACCACTCAATGAACCTAATTGCACCTAAATCCACCAAAATTGACAAAAGTTCCCAATTTGCCCCTAAAAGCCCAAAATCTCATATTCACCCCCAATTCCCACCAAATAAATTTCAAACTTCCCCAATTCCAACTCCACATCAAATTTCATTATGTACTAGCCCAATTGAAACCAAATTTCAACCTAATTGAACCCAATTCCAAACCCTAGTTTTGACCCCAAATTGACCCAGAATCTAAAATTCACCAATTGAGCTCCATAACCAATTCAATTTCCCTAATTTCAAATCCTAAATTCCTCATGACAACTTTATAAACTAAATTGAGCTTTCACATGACACAAATCCAAACCCAAACCTAACAGAAATTCAAGCCCAAATCAAATGCCCTAAACTTGGCCAAAGTTCAAATTCCATTAAATTGAACCATGTAACAAATTCAATCTCACCAAATTCACTTCCTAAACTCTTCATGACATCCCCTTAGATAAATTAAACCCTTTAATTAATTTTTAAACTAATCCCAAGCCAAGCCCAAATCAAATTTTTAGTCCAACCAAATTTTGTGCTTAAAATCTAAGATAACCTAAAATTTTGAAATTAACCAATCCTAATCTTCTCTTGCCTTGATTAACCTCCAAGAATGCTAATCAAATAACATAAGGACCCAATTTTGAGCCATGGACCAAGGATCCCTTAAATCATCCAAACATATTGACCAAAGGAAAATATGTTGAGATTTTCTTACCTATTTTACACTATTTTTGATGATATTACACTTTAAAGAAATGTATTTTTGATGTTTTGTTGCAGGAATGATGAATTAGGGCCATTGAAGCAAAAAAATGCAAAAAGGAGTAAATTTGGAGCTAAAATGACTAAAGGGTGAAGATTTGAACTAGGGCGCCTACGGCGGACTTTTCCCGAGACTCCAGATTTAATTCACTTAGAAGGCCCACCGACGGTGCCCTGAAGGCCGCTAACGGCGAGATCGGCGGTTATGTCCAACAATGCATTGGATGAGGATGAATTTTTGAGGGGTGCTTAGGAAAATCTTAAGAAAACTCATCCACAACTTTAAAAGAAGATTTTGGCCAAAAATAGAAGAGGAGTTTGAGGATTTGGAAGGTTAGAACAGCCTCGAAGAGTTCCAATAGTGTGTAGAGAGTCTAATTTGTGAAGAATTCTTTGAGAGATTGTAATAGTGGAGGGAAAGTGAGAGATTTCTTCTTCCTTACCACTTCAAAGAGGAATTCTGTGTGTTGTAAAGAAAGGAAGAGATTCAGAGGAACTTTAAGGAGTTTGCTTGGGAAGAAATTAGAGGTAAGTGTTATTTACTTGTTGTAGTTTGTATGACTTTACTTTTATATATGAATTTTGAGTTTTGTTGTGACTTCCCCATGAGTTCTGAGTAGTTTTCTCTATCTTTCTCCTTGTCTTGAGATTTGTGAAATAGTGATTTAAGTTGTTTGAGCCATGAAAATGTTAAAGAAATTGTGATGATATTTTCACTTCAATCTGGCCAATTGATTTGTTAAAATATGTTGAGTTTTACAACTAAAGTGAAGATTACATCCNAAGAAATTAGAGGTAAGTGTTATTTACTTGTTGTAGTTTGTATGACTTTACTTTTATATATGAATTTTGAGTTTTGTTGTGACTTCCCCATGAGTTCTGAGTAGTTTTCTCTATCTTTCTCCTTGTCTTGAGATTTGTGAAATAGTGATTTAAGTTGTTTGAGCCATGAAAATGTTAAAGAAATTGTGATGATATTTTCACTTCAATCTGGCCAATTGATTTGTTAAAATATGTTGAGTTTTACAACTAAAGTGAAGATTACATCCAAGGTCAAAGCTCTTAGAAGTTTGGTGCAAATAAATAGGGAAATAAAATTATCGGATATAGAATTGGAGATTTTAGAGCGACAGACTAAAATCCCCAATTTGGTCCTATCGTTTGGGTGTTGAAGTGTACATGTTAGCCCTCAGGTGAGGGGAGCGTGGGAGCTCCGAAGTGAGAGCCAGTATCCTCCCAGCCTAGCCGCAGATTCAGTAAACAAGCGTATGATTAGTCAATGTTCTTTATAACTGGACCAAAGAGTGAAGAATATGATTGCTCCTATTTGGCACATACAATATTTAATGCATCTCATTCCTTTACACCTGGACCAAAGGGTAAATAATAAGTATGCTTCTATTTGGCACAATACCATTTGAACTAATTCACTTTATCCATTCACTATAACTTCTTGACAATGAGAAGGATGCTTTCTTATATATTGAATATCACATTAAAAACTTTATTAGTATAATTAGTTATTTAAGAGTTATTAAAATTACATATTTATTTCAATTGTATATTAGTGACAAATAAGTAATTTGAATTCCATTGTTGCGATTGAGTATTGCTTTTCTAAAATGTTAGTTCATAATTTTAATATTACTCCCTGTGGGATTGATATCTAGGACTTTATTAGAGCCCTATATTACTTGAGCGATACGTATACTTGCGTTGATAAGTGTGACTTTACCATTATTGAATATTTTTATACATACATCTTTATCGACTCTATAACTGCTATTAAGTTTTTGGTGCAGTTGCTGAATTATATACATCCATCTTTATCGAATCCATAACTGTAATTAAGTTTTGGTACAGTTGCTGAGGAATTAAATCTTTTAGCAGCAGTATTAAATCTGTCCATATTTATCTTATATTTTAAGCATATATAAAGTCGCTGTGAAGTTTTTGGCGCCGTTTCATCCATATTTATCTTATATTTTAAGCATATAAAAAGTCACTGTCAAGTTTTTGGCGCCGTTGTCAGGGAGTGATTGAGTGAGTAAATCTTTATCGAATCTATAACTGTTATTAAGTTTTGGTGCAGTTGCTGAGGAATTAAATCTGATCGATACGTATACTTGCGTTGATAAGTGTGACTTTACAATTATTGAATATTTATTACGTCCATCTATACGTATACTTGCGTTGATAAGTGTGACTTTACAATTATTGAATATTTATTACGTCCATATTGCGATATGTATACTTGCGTTGATAAGTGTGACTTTACAATTATTGAATATTTATTATGTCCATATTTATCGTATACTTGCATTGATAAGTGTGACTTTACCATTATTGAATATTTTATATATACATCTTTATCGAATCTATAACTGTTAATAAGTTTTTGTTGCCATTGTCGAGGAATTAAATCTTTTAGCAGCAGTATTAAATACTTATATTTTTAAGCATATATAAAGTTGCTGTCACTTATCTCTTAATTTGGTTAGTCCGAGTAACCCGTGCAACTAGGGCACCTAGCCCCAAACTTATCACAATTAAAACTTCCCTGACCTAGCTAGCCACCTAATCATCCTTCTCCACCCCTGGCTTGGCCAATTAAACTCTAATTTCATGGTTATAAATTGAGCCCCTCTCACGACCAAATGGAGCGTATTGTCAATTCCTTATAGAGACCCCTTTAAATTGCTTTCAAAGCTTCCCTAGGCCTTCTTAAGCTCATCACAATCAAATTCCAACCATCTCCCCCATTGTAAACCCTAATTTCAAGCTTGAAATCCATGGCTTTTTTTGTCACTCCACCAAACTCCACAAACCTTTGAATTGATTGTCCCAAAAGCTTCCCAAGGTCAAACGAGAAAGTTCCTCATCAAAACCCCCCTCTCCCAAACACTCTAACCCACTCCTAGACCAAACCCGTGTCACCTGTTGATCGAACTCATAGATAAACCCCATCCCAGAGGAAGGTGATGCTTCAAACACGTTTGTTGGACTTCAAGGAAGCTTCTGCAACTACTCAATTGAGGTCTTATCTCTTGCGCTAATGTAAAATCCAAAATCTCTAAAATCTTACTCGGTTTCAGCAATTGTGAAGTGAACTTGTATTTCATATGCTTTTAACCTTATGGATATGTTTGTCTTGATTATATGAAGTTATAGGATCAAACTTTGAGTGATTTGGTTGAGTATCGAGCGATATTAAAGCAATTTAGTGTGGACGATTCTCGGTTTATGTCAAATGGGGACAATGAACGGATGAAATTCATTCGCACATGTATTGATCCAACGACGGAGGAGTCAGATGAGGAGATGGAACATAAAACACGGGTCGAGTCAGCACTGCTGCATATGGCAGTGTTGAATGGGAGCATGTCGCGTGGGTTTTCAGAGCTGCCGAGGAAGGACGTGGCGCCACGTGAATAAGTAGAAAAATATGACATTTTTTATTTATATTAGTTCAGAAACTTTAAAAATTCATAACTTGGTGTAGAGAATTCTTAAAAATAAAATAAAATAGCCCTGTGCTCAATGAATAAAGTAGAAAATTATGAACAAAAGATTAAAATTATTTTTCTTTTTTTTATTTTTAATTAATTAAGTACCACATAACTTGTTTTAATTTTATTTAATTAAATATTAATCACCATGACTTGAAACCTAGAGGGCTTATCCTTCATGTGATTAGGAGTGTTTCCTGATTTTTCCAAATTCAGTGAACACCCCTAACCTTAAAAGCCTTAATTTTTAAGGTAAGTCACCTATTTTTTGATAAAAATAATTATATAAATTAAAATATAAATTAGAAAAATATGGGAATTACTTTGGTTGGTTCATTATGATCAGAGAGTCTTAGGAAAAATATAAAAGGAGTTTAATCTTATTAAAATTAAGTCATTAAAATTAATAAAAAAATAATAAAATGAAATATAATTTGAAAAACCACAAAATTTAATCCACAGTGAAGATAATGAACATATTAAGCCTCTATTAAAATTTGAAACTCATTTGAATTGTTTTTTATATCAAAATCTATTTTTCTAAGTAAATGAGATTTTTTTACACTAAAATAATTATAATAAATAAAATATAATTAAGAAAATTATGAAAAGTGGTTTGGGGTGTTTCTTGTAACAAGGGGCACTCAAGAAAGATAAAATTGATGTTAAAATAAGTAGTTTATTTTGATTTATTTTTTATTTGAAAATATTAAAAATACTTAAAAATCACAAAATATAAAAATGCATCAAAATGTCTCAAATTGTTCTCTAACCATTTGGGACCACTTAAAATTTCTTTCCTAATTTTCTTAATTTAGTTAAGTATTTTAAATGCCTAAAATGTATTTTCCTTAATTTTACATTAAAATAATTACAATAAATATAATAAAAATAATGAAAAGTTTGTTTTTCTGAGTTTTATGAACTCGAAGAAACTAAATAAAAATATAAAAAAGTAATTGTTGAAATTAAATTATATTTTCAATTTAATTAACCACCAAAATCAATAAATAATTAAAATAATTAAAATAATACTCAAAAAGTTATGAAAATTATTCTTAGTGGTCCTCTGGCTTAGGTGAATCTCCAATAACTTTTCTAAGGATAAAAACTTTACTTTGATTAAGCAAATGAATTAACATTGAAAATCTCCTTTTTTGGACTAAATTAATTATTAAAAATTCAATAAAACTAAAAAAATTATAATTTCATCTCTGATATTTTAATTGACCCATGAGTGAGGCATTACAAAAAATTTTAAGTCATTTGAGTTGAATTTATGGAGTTATGAAGTTGAGGGTCTTAAGGGCAAAATGGTAATTATGGATTTTGAAAGTTTAATTAAAATTTAGGTTAAGTCAAAGGGTAAATGAGTAATATTGATCATAATAAACTTCCTTAGATGTTTGAAACATGAAGGTTTAAACGGTAGAAACCAATTCACCACTTTTCTACAACAAGGGCAAAATTATAATTTTTCTAAATTATTGTAACTTGGAAGTTAACCTAATTTGATGATCTTAGAGTAGTGGACTTGAGCTAGGAAGATTATAATTTACTCATTTGAAGCCCTCTAATTTGTGATTAGATCATAAGTGCAATCTTTTAATGAGAATTAAATCCACTTAATCCAACATCTTTAATTATTATAAACATATCCATAAATGTAATCAAAGGGCTTAATTGTGAACTAGGCCTTATCTGAATTTGCCTAATGAGGTTTAGAAAAGAGAAAAATAATTAATCAAGAATACATTTAAAACACTACAAGTCCAATTTTAATCATGAGCACAAGTTCCTTAATAATTCAGCTTGCCTCAAGGGCACCCACTCACATAATTTTTAAGTAGAACACCAAGTGAATACCTACTTACTCTGCTCATGGGATAATTAAAACATCAAGTTTAAAAGAGCACAGGATAAATCAATTACCACTGAATCTAAACTTAACTTTGGGTGACTCAATTTTAATCATTTGGTTTTAAATGTTGTTTAGGGTTATGCTCCGAACATTTTTATAATCTTTAAGGTGTTTTGAAGAACAATTGAACTTATTATATTTTGTTCAAGAAAATCAACCTTAAAACTTTTAGGGACCCAACAAGTTATGCACCGGGGCCCGATAATTCACCTAAATCAATAAAAATGCCATATGCTACCTATCCTACATTAATGACCCAATGCTCAAGAATTTAAGTCTTCTCTAAGGTATTTTAATTCTTGTGAGCAACTGAGGATATTTATTTTTTTTCATATATGGATTATCAGACTTATGTAAGTGAGAGGTCTAGGTGGCTAGGGCCATGAAGATAATATTAATGTGTGCTAAAATGAGGGATGTGAAGTGGGATTTTAGAATAGTATTTCCTACCTCAAGGACCTTTAATAAAAGGGGAGAGGATAAGGTCTGATGATACTATTCATTGACTCTTGAGGAGATTGTTACCCCCGATACTTATATGTTGTCAGTACTTCTATCTTGATTAGAGTAATTAACATGTAGACTATACTACTTTGCAAAAAATAATTTACAACAACAAAATTTCTATTGCTTGTTAAATTAAATTCTACATTCATAAAAATTAAATTTAAAATGAGAACTTGTAAAGGTCCACGGTTAATCACTTGGATCGAGGTTATGATTGCCCTCCATAGCTTATTGGGTTGGTAGTCTTACTCAAGGTTGGGAAGCACACAGTCCACTTCTGAGACCTTGCCTTTACCAATGTATTACACTTAGTTCTAATTTTTCATATGTGACCAGGGGTTTTCTTTTTCTTGTTCATGCTTTACTATGACTCATTTTTCAACTTTTCCAGTACCGTATGCTTTTGTTTACTTTCCCGTAATTTATTTAAATCTCATACAACTATATTATGCTTTTGATTCTAACCATGCATCGGTAGCAAAGGTTTAGGTATGCTAATTTATATATTTACAACAATTTTATTACAACATTTTCTTTAAATGTCCTTTTACTTTTGCTTTTGTAATTGCATGACCTTAGAATAGAAAACAATAGCCGATTTACCTAGGGTGGATCATTGTAAAACCCAAACACATAACTGTTAATTAATTGGATTAATAAATATTGAAAGAAAAGCATAAAACATAAAGTATTTATGTGAAGCTCTCACTTCAATGAATAGCTCGGATAAATCTGGAGCAAGTAGAGGAAACCGGTCTATAGCAGCAACCTTCCTTAGAATTAAATAACAAGCCATAAGATTTTGAGGTAGCACATCTAATACGACATAATTCCTCAATTTATCTTTAGGCTTTTACACAACCATGCTGTGCAATATATGCCCTAACTAGTCTTAGGCTCTAAGGTTTTCGTTCATTATGATATAAATCGTCCCATCTTCCAGACTATTTGTATGGTTATGTCATTCAAATTTAAGCCCTAAATAATAAAACTAATAAGATGAAACATCAAATAATATTTTCTAAAAATTGAAGCCAAATAGTAGGATAGTTTGAGAAGACATTGAGGTTTCCCTCGGATCATGAATATCTTTTATCTTTCATTTCTTTGGATTCCTGAAAATAAATGTTCCCATTTGATCTATTCCCTTATGAACACCCAATGTCAAATATAAAAAATTGATACGCCTAAAATTGCTCAATTTTTCATATGCTTTTAATTCATATGTTTGGTGATTTTCAACGATATTGCACTTTAAAGAAATATGTTTTATACATTTTTTATTTCAGGTACAGGAAATAGAGTTTTGGAGAAAAAAGAAGCAAAAATGGTGTAATTTATAGCAAAAACAAGCAAGAAAAAAAATTATGTCCTGACACATTTTGATATGTCTTTCTTTACTTAATCTCTTTTACACTATTATTTGTTGCGATGATTGTGTAAATTTTAATTAAATATAATCAATTAATATTTGGATTCTACGCAGGTATACATATCGTTATCAAGGTAATAATGGACTTTCTATTTAAGCCCCAAATATTGATCATACGGGGAAGGTTTAAATTGAAAATGATAAATTTGCTAGGAAATTCACAGAAAATCAATTGAAATCGTTGTCACTAATTTCAATTGTTAAGATGTATTCAACATTAAATTTCTAAACTATTATCAAATAAAATGTGAAAAATTTAAAACATTAAATGCTAATCTATTAACTATGTTTATGTAATGGAGATTCTTATGTGAAAAAGCATCATTCCCATTTCTATGAGGCTATGGTAAAATAAGATGAGATAAATGTTCAAAATATGTATTGTGCCAAATAGAAGCAATTTTAATTCTCTACCTTAATACAGTTCATAGAAAATCATTGGCTAATCTCAGTGTTTTGTCCCTAAATCCATGGTTAGGCTAGGAGGATACCGACTCCCACTCCAGAGCAACCACTTCCCTTCACCTGAAGGCTAGCTCTCGCATCAATTTTTAAATACTAAGACTGAATTGAAGATTTTAGTTTGTCACCCTAAAGGTTCTCCAATTCTACATCTAACAAAGAATATTTTCCTATTTATATGCACTTAATTCCATAAACGATGTTCTCCTTGATGGAATCAAATGTGATCCTTACTCTGTTGTAGAACTCATACTCTATTTTCCGGATCATATGTTTCACAAAACATTTTAACAATTCAATAGGCCAGATCAAAAAGTAAATTAAGTTTGGATTTGAAAAATCATCACAATTTATTTTACAATTTAATATTGGCACATTCATATTATCACTTTATTTCACCATATCTCAGAGTGATGAGAAAGATAAAGGGAACTACTCAGACTTCATGAGAAAGAAATAGAAAACACAAATTTCATATATAAAAGAAAGTTCATACAACACTGATAAACAGATAATACTTATCTGAATACTTTTTCTTAAAGCAAATCATTTGTAGCCTTTCCTTAGAAATGCAGGAAAAAGATATCTCTAACTTTTCTCCTTCTCCAACACTCATATAGAAAGTTTCACACTAAATCACACAAAAAAAAACTCTAAACTATGAAAGCAAAATTACTAATTGACTCCAATATGGAAATGGAATGGAATGATGTGGTACGAAAAATGAAAGTAGAGGAGTGAAAAATGTAGAGGAGCGCTTTTTCTGATGAAATTCAGCCCCAAATAGAGCCCAAGGTCGGTTCTCCAAGAGCCTCCAAAAACTCCTCAAAAAATCATCCAAATACATCGAACCTTCTAGAAACAGGGTCTGCACCGCCTTTGGCGCTGGTCTGGCGTCTTCGGCGCTGAGTAAAAAATCTTCATGTTAATTTGTTATGCTCCGTCGGGGCTGTCGGCACTGAGCATTTCTTTAAAAACATCATTTTAACTTTAAATTTCATCCTTTTTGCTTTAAGCCCTAAAAATCAACAACCTACAAGAAAACATCAAAATACATTCCATTAAAGTGCAATATCATAAAAAATAGGTATACAATATGGGTCTAAAAATACATATATTTTTGGTGTATCAAAATTACACTTTAAATAAAGGTTATTTTCATGTTTATTTTGTATGACTATATGTTAGGAACGAAACACAACTCAAATAGAGCAAAAATGGAGCTAAAACAGAGTCAAACAAAGCAAAATGGTGGAGTTGCACAGGGTGGGCGCAAACGGTGCCAGAGTGCAGAGAGTGACATGAAAATGGCGCTGACGGCACCCAAAATGGCACCGACAGTGCCCGAGATAATTTGGAGGCAATGTTGGGCGAATTTCTAGAAGATTTAATGTGTTTGAACGTTTTTTGGAAGGTTGCTTGAAGCATCTCTAGGAAAATTCATCCCTACACTATAATAGAGTGCTTTTATGTCAGAATAAGTGGTGCGTGTGAGGGGGAAAATGTGGAGAATGTTTAGAGATCTTAGAATAGGAGTAGAAATGTAGATTTCTACCTTTTTGGAGAGATTGGTGAGGGGATTTTGAGAGAATATGTAAGGGAATGTTCTAGCATTGCATGGATCAGCGGGAGACTTTGTGGGAGAGATTTTCATCTTTCTTTCAAGGGGAAAAAGCTAAGTATTATGTTCTTCATTATCTTATGTTTTTTTAAACACTTATCTAGTGGATTTTCTTTGATTTAATGAAGTTTTTTTTTGTGTTTTCTTCGTGCTTTATGATGTGTTTCTTTTACTCTTTCTTCTTTTTTGGAAATAGTGGCATGAAATGATTATGCCATTATTTTCCTTTTACTTTTATTTTGAAATGAGTATGATTCATGTTTAGGATATTGGTATGCATGCTAGAAGAATTTTTAATTATAAATGTGATGGTTTTTACTTGCACTTCATTTATATTACAATAAGGGCTTTTTGTAGTGTTAAAATTCGTTGTAATTGCATTGACACTCCAGAGGGTGGTGTAATTCTCAACAAAGTAAAGCCACATTCAAATTTCATGGATGGTGGGTTCATGGGGGTTGAGTGCAAATAAATAGGGAAATATATATATTGTTAGGCATAAAATTCGAGATTTTAGGGTGATAGGCTAAAATCCCCGATTTGGTCTTAGAGTTTAAGAACTAAAGAGAGCGTTAGTCTTCAGGGGAAGGGAATTGGGAGCTTTAGAGTGAGAGCCAGTATCCTCTCAGCCTAACCATGGATTTTGGGACTAAACTTGAGATTAGCCAATGATTTTCTATAACACTAAATTCGAGTAGAGAATTAAATTTGCTCCTATTTGACACATACATTGTTTAATGTATCTCATTTCATTACATTATCCAATTCACTACATAAGAATGGTAGTTTTTAACTTCTTAAAATTCTCCTAACCAATTCATCCAGAAATGTTTATCTTTTGAATTAACATTTACATTTATGAATAGTTACTATCCTTACATTTAACATTAACATTTAGGAGTAGTTGCTGGATAAAACACAATTTTAATCAACATTTCAAACTAAGTACTAATAGTAGTAGACTGAAATTTGACTAAGGACCTCTTTCCTTGCTTCTTCGTGGCACCGATACCGGGGTTTTCAAAGAAAGCCCTATATTACTTGAAGCGATGTGTGCACTTGCGTAGAACCCATAGTGTGTGAACTGTCTGCTATATTTTATAATATTTCAACTTTGCATATTAGCCGCTAATTATAAAATGGATCAAGTTTTTGACCATCTTTGGAATGCTAAATTACTGCGTAAAATTGGGTTGGGTCAAGTTTTTGGTGCCGTCTTAGGGGAATTAAATTGACATAAAACAACACATGCTAGGGGCGCATCAAGTTTTTGGCGCCATTGTCAAGGAAGCTTTGATAAGAACTTTAGGAGAATTTTAGTTGAAGTAATTAGGCTTAGACTTGAAAAACTATAGTGTCGTAAAAACTATTTTTATGTGTAAAGTTTTTTTTATATGAAAAAGTATTGTAAAGAATTATTGTAAAAAAACTATTTATGTCAAAACAAGGTATTTGTGAAAATATTTTGTTGTGTTAAATATATCTATTATTTTATTTGTTTAATTTTTAATGTATTGTTTGTTGTGTTATGTGTGCAAAATAAAGGATCCGTAGGACTTGTACCTTATGTTCCTGATTTAAAAAAAAAGAAAAAAAATAAAAAATAGAAAAGACTTGAAGAACTAGAAATGGAAATGAAAAACATTCAAAATAATAACTTGGAAGATCATCATAAATCTTTGAGGGATTATATAAATCCTACGACAGATGAAATTCACTCAAGTATACAAATCTCTATCATAGAAGCTGACTCATTTGAAATAAATCCAGATATTATCCAAGTGGTGCAGAACAACCAGTTTGGGGGAACTTCTTTGGAGGATCCATATTTACACTTATCCAGTTTTCTAGAACTTTGTGCTACATTTTGTTATAATGGGATGTTAAACGATGTTGTTAGACTAAAACTTTTTCCTTTCTCACTAAGGGATAAGGCAAAAATGTGGTTATACTCATTAGCACCTGGCTCTATTAAGAATTGGGAGGAGTTAAATTAGAAATTCCTAGCTAAGTATTTTCCATATTCAACGACTACTAAACTTAGAAATGATATTGTCTCATTGTGTCAGTATGAAGGGTAATCAATATACGAAGCTTGGGAAAGATTTAAGGAACTCCTAAGAAAGTGTCCACTCCATGCTCTGCCCGATTGGTTAATCATTCAAACTTTTTACAATGAGTTAGTAGAATTCCTTAGGTTTACAATTGACGCTGCCATTGGTGGATCATTAATGTCAAAACCATTTAATAAAGCATATGAATTAATTGAAGAAATCACTACAAAAGAATTTTAATAGCCCTCTGCAAGGTTAAATCCTAAAAATATAGCCAGTGTTCATCATACAGATGCGATTGTAATTCTTGCATCTCAGGTTGTTGCAATATCAAGGAAGATTGACCAATTTGGAATGAACCAGCCTCAATTTAACTCCAACCCACAGGATGAAGAGAAGGAATTAATGTTAAAAGAGGTTGTGATTCAAATGACAAGTGAGTTGGAAAATCAAGGGACCACAACAAGGAATATAGAAAACCAACTGGGGCAGATTATTAACTCAATTAATAATCATCCTCAATTTAACTCCAATCCAAAGGATGAGGAGAAGGAATTAATGTTAGAAGAGGTTGTGATTCAAATGAAGAGACAGTTGGAAAATCAAGAGGTTGCAATAAGGAATATATAAAACTAACTGGGGCAAATTAGTAATGCAATTACAGTTGCCCCTTAGATATTTTACCTAGTGACTCTGAGATAAATCCTAAGGAGATGAATGATGAGAAATTTAAAATTATTGAAATGATACTTAGAAGAGAACTCCAGGATATGTTTCAAAGAACTTTGAGTTGAGAGATGAGGATAAGGATATTAAAAGATGAATGGAAGAAATTCCTGAGGAATTAGAAAGATATATAGAAAGACCACCTCCACCATTTACTCAGTACCAAGGGAAAGAATTAGAAGATAACTTGAAAGACAAGTGTAACCTAGAAGAATTTAATCTAGAATCTAAATTATCTAGAGAGAATCTGATTCAAAATTTGGGAGATCATGAAGTATCATATAAAGAGGCATTTCTTATAAATTTCAAGGATGATATTAATATAAAAATTGAGAAAATTACTAGAAGCATATTTGATCTAGAAAGAAATATGAGGAACAAGGATATGAATCAATATTAGAAGGAAGAGATAAAAGAAAAATTTAAATTTGAGGACTTTGTAGAAATCCCTGGATCTGGAAAAGATTGGGTGATTGATTAAGGATTACTTAAATGAAATTTTGATCCAGGTGAAATCATTTATCAGGCTGACGATGTTAAAAAAAGAGCTTTATGGGAGGCAACCCATAGTTATCAGTGTGGTTTGATTTAGTGTGCTTGAGAGTTATAATTATTAGTGTTGTATTGTGTTTTCTTTAGTGTGGATTGATCAGTTTGATTGATGATTGGTAGATGTTTGGATTGTTAGTGGTTTAATTTTCTTTTTATGTGTCATGAGAGAGGTAATTTCTTAACTTCTTATTATGATTAGACTTGTATTTTCTCTTATCGTAGTTGGATTGCCGAGTCCACTACAACTCGGGTCTAACCCTGACTTGAGTTTTAGAAGAGACATTATGAATTTATTAGTGACAATTCCATCTCATTTTTGTTACTTTCTTTCTTTGACCTTGTTTTCATTTGGTAGGAGTAGCTAACCTATTTGATGAGTAACATGTGGATGAATTTACACTATCCTTATAACTACTGGAGGTGCTTAATTATTGGGATATGGTGATGCCTAGTATTGGTGCTCGAGAACCAATATATCAGGGATAATCTTATCTTTGAGATTAGAATCTATAAAATCATTATAAGTACCCAATATATTTATGTAGTGATTCCGTTAGAAATTGGAAGTAAGTTAGTGAGATGTGATGAGTTAAAGGAAGAATTGACCTCATTTATTATGTGTGTTTGTGTTTGTGTTACAATAATATATAGGAATTGAAGAACATTTTTAAATTACTATGCTGATACATGTTATGCTAGTTAGAATTTTATTTAGTTAATTTCATTCTAGCATGTTTAATTTAGATTTACTTTCTACTACATGTTTCTATCTTGATAAATAATTGTAGTTGTTTTTTATAGACATTTGTGGTAGATAGAATTTCTAGACAATTTTTCTTCCTACTTATATTTTTTGCACTAAATGCTATACTTGTTAAAAATTAAGTTAGGAGGTAGGAAGAAAAATAGATTTTAAAGCTAAGCATACTTCTTTTTAGTTTATTATTATTGCAAGCATGTTTTAGGCTAGATTTACTTTCTCCTGCAATCATTCTATCCTGATTATGCATATATATGAATTTGATAGGATGTTGTAGTAGCTATTAGATTCAAAATTTACTTTTTCTTTCTGCTAAATTTTATGGAATTAAGTGCAAAATATTTAAAAATTTAAGTTTGGGGGAAAGAAAAATTTCTCTTAAAAGGAAGTAAACTAAATTTTATTTGTCCTCAATTAACTATATTTTTTAAATTAATTTAACTTGACCTTGGATATTAGAGTTAACTATAAATGACTATATTTATGTTTGTAAATATTATGGTAAATTTAGGTAAAAGTTTTTAATAACGAAGATTAATTCTAAAGTTAAAGATGTTTGGTATGAAAGGATAAGACTATGTTTTTCTATTTAAAGTAAAGGAAATTATATTTTTGAAGTATTAAGAATCTTAGAGTTTCATGTAAGAAGAAAAGAATGTGACTTTATGAAAAATCATCAAAACTAATATGAATTTATAAAGTGAAGAAAGGTAAAAAGTCTTAAATTTAAGAAAAGGATAGTGAAGTTCAAAATTATTAAAGGTTGTCCAGATAAAGTAATCCTCACATAAAAAAAAAGAAAGAGAAAAGAAAGGATTGAAAAGATCCTAAATAAAAGAAAAAAAAGGAGAAAAAATAATAAGAAAAGAAAAAGAAAATTAAAAAAAAGAATATGAAAAGAAGCTTGAGGAGATGCGTAATAAAAAATTGTCTTCACTTGAATCAATTTGAATAAAAGGCTTCATTATATTTTTTAAACTTGTATTTGAGTACGAGCACCATTAATAGTAAAGTTTTCATACAATTATTTTTCATATGAATATTCTAAATATCCTTGATATAACAAATTACATTTCTTCTTGAAATGAATGAAGATTCAAAAATCTTAGATTTGATTGCTAATTATTCTTATACTTACAATTTTAATCTAAGCTATTAAAAGTTTTTCGTAAATTATTCTATTTTATTTATTAAATTAAAATATAGAAGTTTATAAGTTAATCTCTATCCTAAGTCATAATTTTATGTCGTAAAATGGTTACTTAAGGACAAGTAACATCTAAGTTTGGGGGATTTTGATACGCCTAAAAAATGTTCAATTTTTCATATGCTTTTAATGCCTGTATTTGGTGATTTTCAATGATATTACACTTTAAAGGAAGTTATTTTGTAAATTTTTTGTTTCAGGTACAGGAAATGGAGTTTTGGAGAAAAAGAAGAAAAAACGGTGCAATTTGTAGCAAAAACAAGCAAGAAAGAAAATTCTGTCTTGACACATTTCAATATGTCATTCTATGCTTAATATCTCTTACACTTCTCATATATTTTTGAATGAAATTACACTTTAAAGAAATTTTTTTATGCTTATTTTATAGGTTTATCTGTTAGGAACTAAATGCAACTGAAACGAGCTGAAACATAGCTAAAATAGAGCCAAACGAAGCAAAATGGTGGAGCTGCGCAGGGTGGGCTCCGACGGCGCCATAACCGGCGCCGACGGTGCCAGAGTGCAAAGAGCAATTTAAAAATGGTGCCAATGATGCCCAAAATTGTGCCGACAGCTCCCGAGACACTTTAGAAGCAATGCTGGGCAAATTTGTAGAAGATTCAATGTATTTGAACACTTTCTGGAAGGTTGCTTGAGACATCTCTTGGAAAATTCTTCCCTACACTATAATAGAGTGCTTTTATGTCAGAATAAGTGGTGTGTGTGAGGGGGAAAACATGAAGAATGTTTAGAGATTTTTGAATAAGAGTAAAAATGTAGATTTCTACTTTTGGTGAGATTGGTGAGGGGATTTTAAGAGAATCTGTAAGGGAATGTTCTAGCATTGCACGGATCAACGAGAGACTTTGTGGGAGAGATTTTCATCTTTCTTTCAAGAGGAAAAAACTAAGTATTGTGTGCTTCATTATTGTTTGATTTTGTAAACACTTATCTAGTGGATTTTCTTTGATTTAATGAAGTTTTTTGTTGTGTTTTCTTCATGCTTTGTGATGTATTTATCTTACTCTTTCTTCTTTTTTGAAAACAGTGGCATGAGAAGATTATACTGTTAGTTTCCTTTTACCTTTATTTTGTAATGATTAGGATTTATGTTTAGGATATTGGGATGCATGCTAGAAGAAACTTTAGTTATAAATTTGATGGTTTTTACTTGCACTTCATTTACATTACAATAAGGGCTCGTTGTAGTGTTAAAATTCATTGTAATTATATTGAGACTCGAGAGGGCAGTGTAACTCTCAAAAAAGTGGAGCCACATTCAAATTCTATGGATGGTGAAGTTCATGAGAGTTGAGTGCAAATAAATAAGAATATATATATATATATATATATATATATATATATATATATATATA
>JXCR01133307.1:73110-86697 GCA_002079205.1 Phalaenopsis hybrid cultivar
GTTGGGCGTAAAATTGGAGATTTTAGGGTGACAGACTAAAATCCCCAATTTAGTCTTAGAGTTCAAGAACTAAAGCGAGCGTTAGCCTTCAGGGGAAGGGTAGTGGGAGCTCTGGAGTGAGAGTTAGTATCCTCTCAGCCTAGATTTAGGTACTAAACCTGAGATTAGCCAATGATTTTCTATAACACTAAATATGGGTAGAGAATTAAAATTACTCCTATTTGACACATAGAATAATTATTGTATATGTATCTCATTCCTTTACATTATCCAATTCACTACATCAGAATAGTAGTTTTTAACATCTTAAAATTCTGCAAATCGATTCATCCAGAAAGGGTTATCCTTAGAATTATTTACATTTAGGAATAGTTATTATCCTCACATTTTACATTCACATTTAGGAGTAGTTGCTAGATAAAATACCATTTTAATCGACATTCTAAATTAAGGACTAATAGTAGTAGACTGAAATTTGACTAAAGACCTCTTTCCTCACTTCTTTGTGGGATTGATATTGAGGTTTTCAAAGAAAGTCTTATATTACTTAAAGCGATAGTTGCACTTGCGTAGAACCTATAGTGTGTGAACTGTTTGCTATATTTTATAACATTTTAATTTTGCATATTAGCGACTAATTATAAATTGGGTCAAGTTTTTGACCATCTTTTGAATGTTAAATTACTGCGTTTTGGCGCAGTCTCAGAATAATTAAATTAATATAAAACAACACACGCTAGGGGAGCATGAAAAAACTTAAACTTTAAAATTCTTGAAAGCAAAACCACTGATATGAATCGAGAGTATTCTTAAGCGACTTTGATTACTTAATATGTAACTAAATATAGGGGCTTGCCTCTATAGGAAACTTTAGAACCCAGCTTAATATAAACCCTATCTAATCTTCTATATTAGATAAGATAACTTGTTGGTCAACATAAGATGTTTCGTAGACCAAAACAAATGACATAAATTCCTTAATTTACTTAATTGAGCTGTACTATCAAGTAATGCATCTATCCCTCGGGATAGACGTATCGCTTGTGGTGTTGTGCTCGTTTATTTAAGCTATTTCATGTATAAGATCTGTTCGGTCTCGTATTTTCAAAATTAAAATATTATTTTTCAATTATATATATATATATATNTGGCGACTGACAGACATTAGTACTAAGGGTTGGCAACACATAAGCCAACAGTAAAGGTAATATTTCATCAAACATATTTACAATAATATCTACATGAATTTGGCAGTTAAATGAAAAGAGATTCCGTTGGAGATGAGGAAGTGGAGAAGGGAGATGTGATGAGAAGGAGGATGAGTAATCTTCATTTATCTTTATTTTTTTGTGTTTATTGGTATGATGAGCGACTTGAGGAGGATCAACATTTGAGTTTAAAAGACCTGGATTAAATTTAGGTCGAGCAAGTAGGCCTCAATGCCCTTAGCACCAAAGTTTCAGGAGCTGAATTGGGTCCTAGGCGGCGATATAAATCAGTGCCAAGGAACTGCACCTAAAGCAAGGGTAGAACCTTGGCACCATTATCACACCGCCTAGGCATTGCTTCTTCCTGCTCGTCAAAATGCCTAAATTGACATGATTTAGGTCATTTTTGCAACATTTCCTCCTGGCCCTTCTTCTGCGATTGAGAGGTGAGACTCAGTGTTCTTCCTTCCCTTCAAATTTTCATCAATTCTTAAGACTTTGGAGTGTGGAAACCATCTCCCTTAGGTAAATTTTCACTCCTTGAGCTTGCTTTTCTTTTTTTCATCTGGAAACTTTTAAGGTTTTTGGAAGATTGTGAAGAATAGGGGACTTTCGTGATGTAAGTTTGATTAAGCCCATAACCAGCATATATTTTGGATCCACATCATATCTTAAATCCATTAATTTGTGTTGTAATCACTTTCTTATCATCCCCAAACCTAAAGGTGGAAAATCCTAATCCTCTTATGATAAGAAGAAGTTTGTCCGCACTAAAGTTCAGGAACGATACAATGACCTCTTAGTGTCAAAAAAGTTGACATTGGAGAGAGGATTTGTTAATCGAAAGGGAGAGGTGGAAAGAACAACTAAAGTAAGAAATGGGAAAATTTATGTTATAACACCTTTGTTGTTGTGGTACGAGTTATAAGAGAATTGTATGCTAATCTACTTGAAGCTTTGGATGGATTTATTTTTGTGAGAGAAACTTATGTAAATATTTCTCCTTTCTGCATTAATGCATTATTGTATTTGAGTGATCTCCCTTATTGCTCTTATGTCGATTCTACTTTATTTAAACCTTATCTTGAGGAAGCTGTGAAATTCTTAATTGATGGTGGAGAAGAGTGGAAAGTTAGTGAGGGAGTTCATATCAAACTTCCTACTTCCAAATTTAATAAAATATCTAAGACTTGGCACTTCTTCAGTTCAATTAATAGATTCCTTCTACCAATACTAGTGAAGTAACTATGGATCAAGCTTTATTGAAGTATTGTATCCATAATGATAATCCTATTCATGAAGTTCCAACCTTCATCATTCTATTGTAAATTCCACAAAGGGAAGCTTGGCTCGTGGTTTGGGGCATCCATGTTTTATCTATCCATTTTACTAGTATGTGGAAGTTGTTATTAGTAGTGGTGAGAAGATTCTTCAACCATTAAAGCCAATCTCCACATCAAAAATTTAGTTATACAAGTGACATGTAGATTTTTGAAAAGAATCAGATATAGGACAACCTTGCTCTTCTACTTCTTGTCGCCCACAACCTACTACTTTTAGGGGTGTATTTAACAAAAATTGAAAAAAGTAGAGAATGATATTGAAATTTGGATAGCAAAGTCTACATATTTGTTGGGCATTGCTCAAACTTGGATGGGCATTACAAAAATTGAATTGATCATCATGCAAAGTTCCAAGCAGCTCAAGTAGAAATATATAGGAAGAATTAATGGTTAGGTGAAGATAATGCGATAAAGTTTCTTGTATATCTCCTGTACTAGTTGTATGTGCATAGTAAGCAGATGGAAGAGGACTCTTGTGATGATGAGGATGAGGAGTAGAATTAATTTTATGTTTTGTGGACGTATTAGCTTGTGTTGTGGATGTACTGAACATATATTTATTTGTTGTTATGTGATTGTATTGAATAAAATTTTGTTATTTCTTGATGTTGTTATTGAGTTTACTCTGGTTAGTATATAGTTGTCGTTGTGGACCATTATTTTTTAGCTATTTGTTCTAATACTTAAAATCTTTTTGGTGTAATTTCATTTGTTTTCTTCTTTCCCTATTTTGTGGTAATTTACCTACTACTTCGTACTTGTTCTTTTCTGCTTACATTTGGTAATTTTTTTTATAGGCAAATATGGTGAAGGTATTAATGCACTATTTTATCCCTACTAATATTCATGCTTTACATTGCTTAATATATTAAAAGTTAAGTTTGACGGTGGGAGGGGGGAGGGAAATGCTTAAGAAGCTTAACTTTATTTGTCCTCAATAATATATACTGGAATTTTTAAGCTTAAAGTAATTGAGGTATGTGGTGTCAATTTAAAATTATTGCAATTTTAAGAAAAAAACATAGTATCTTTATTTTAATTTCTATGTAAATGACGCTACGCTAGTGTAAGGACAACTCAACATGTAGAAAAATGGTTTAAATATATATTTTTGCGAAGATTTATAGAATTGTTTAACTAGGTATCCATAGATATATACTTCATATGAATTAAGCCTCTATTTAAGTAATAGTTTCAACTATTACATATTAAAGCGAAGGAGTGTGGTAGGCATCACTTTAGGAAGTTGATAGTGGAATTCAAAACCATTAAAGGCCTATCTAAACATAGTAATACCCCTAAAAATAATGCTAAGGATTGACATACACATCATAAATAAAAAAAAAAGTGATTAAAAGAAAAATATTGAGTGGGGAGAAGCTTGAGGACAAGCCTAATCAAAATTTAGTTTCACTAGATTCTTCTTAAAGTTGAAACATTATTAAATTCCTAAGCTTATGTGTAATAAACATGTATTTGTATTTCTTTTTAAAATGGAGTGTTAAATTATATTTTTCCACCATTTAAATTAATTTAGTTAACATTTATTAATTGCTTTGTGAATTGAGTAAAAAATCAAGTTTTTTTAGTTAAATGAAAGGCTTATTTTTACCTTAAGGCTAGAATTGTCTACCAGGGTTAATTTAAATTTGTACTACAAGTTTTCTTGATGTAAATTTGTTGATAAATTTAATTAAACACACTTCCTCAATTTAGTAGATTTGGTTTTAAAATTCTAATAATACTTGAGGACAAGTAACTTTTAAGTTTGGGGATTTTGATGTATAGAAAAGCATGCTTACTTTTATTTATATTTTGCACATTTTTATGAATGAAATTGCACTTTAAAGAATGTTATTTTTTTTGTTTCTCTTATAGATACAGCATGTAGTAGCAGTGAATTGAAGTGGGGAATAAATGGAGCGAAGCAAAGCTGATATGAAGCAGTTGGAGATTTAAGAGACATGCACCTAGGCGGGCATCAAGACGCTCCTAGCAAGCACCTTAGTGCCACTTACCTGGGTGCCTAGGCCTCAATGCACAACACAACAGACAGAGAAACCAACGACTAGGCTCCAGTTCTGTGGCCTTTAAGCGCTAGTCCAGTGGCCCCTAGGTGTCATAACCGCTCTTCATGACATGAGGAGTTATTTAACATATTAAAAGTAGTTCTTTGTGAAGAATTAGAGGAGGATTTTTGTGGAGAAGAAGTAGAACAGTAGGGTTTACTGTAGGAAAGAATTAGGGTTTTACTTAGAGAGTTTTGTGATATTTGAGAGGTGTATTGTGAGAAGGGAATTCAACACGACAGTAAGGGTCTAGGAGATCCTAAGAGAGCATTTTTAGAGCATTATGAAGAGGAAGAAGCTAAGTATTATGCATTTCTTTTATTTCACTTTTACAAAACACAATTACCAAGTGGATTTACTTTCTGTTAAAGACGTTCTGTGGTGTTTTTTCTATGCTTTGTGAGAAGTCTTTTCACCTTTCTCTTGTAATAATTGTGTTAGTTGCGTACGAATTTTAGAATGCTTTTAGAATTGGGTTTCAATCTTTAATGTGATGAGTATTCTTTAAATATTTTTTTACTTTTCATTATGGCCAAGTGATTCATTAAAATATATTGTGATCCTCAATGGATCGAGAGAGCTATGGAAAAATGACTAGAATATTCATGTTGAACTATAGGATATGAAGAAAAAGTAAACTATAGAGAGATGCAAATAGAAAAGAAAATAATCTTTGATGGGTTCAAATTGAGGTTTAAGGAATTAAAACTAGTTTAACCAAACTTATTTACGAACTCGGAAGAGGGTAAAGAAGAGAATTGCTTCTATTTGTCACTAACCACAATTAAAATTTTAAGTATTCATTTCCCTACACACTACTTATATCATTTTAAGGGAGAGTAATTTTATATATTGAATTTCATCAATTCAAATATATTTAGTAGGATTTCTGTAGAAGTAAACCTTCAATAGTAGTTTGTTGTTCTGTAGAACTAGTTAACACAACTTAAAACCAACTTTACTTCCAGGCTAAGAATAATTTTAGTAGGCTAGAAATTCTCTTAAGTCTACCTACCTCACTCCATATGGGATTGATATTTTAGACTCAAAATCCAATATTATGAATGCCATAAGCACACTTGCGTTAGAGCCCTTGCACTTAGAATTAAGGTGTGTCAAGATTTACAAAATTCTCTTCACAATATTGGCTGGTTTGTATTAGAGGTCTAACAATATGATAAAATCTTACACACATCAAGTTCTGATGGTTCTTGGTGCTTTTCTCAAGTTCGTAATCCTACTAAAATTGGGTTACTTAAATTATGTTTAGGATCTAGTTCAGCTAAAGGTGAAAGGAAATATATTTGTGGAATGAGACTGTAAAATTTTTATTTGGAGAGACTAAAGAGGCCCTATTTTTTATTTGCAAAAGGTTTCTTGAGGTGAACATGTATGGCTCATTGGCTAATTTCTAAAATTCTCTTCACAATGTTGGATGGTTTGTATTAGAGGTCTAACAATATGACAAAATCTTAGACACTTCAATATCTCATGGTTATTGGCACTTTTCTCAAGTTCGTAATCCTACTAAAATTGGNTAAGTTCGTAATCCTACTAAAATTGGGTTTCTAAATATATATTTAAGATTCAGTTCAAGCGAAGATAAAAGGAAAAATATTTCTTGGAATGAGACTCCAAAGATTTTATTGAAGAGACTATAAATGCCCTATCATTGATTTGCAAAAGGTTCCTTGAGGTAAATTTGTATGGTTTAGTGTCTAATTTTTAAAATTCTCTTCACAATGTTGGTTGGTTTGTATTAGAGGTCCAACAAAATTACAAAATTTTAGACACTTAAATTTTTGATGGTTCTTGATGCTTTTCTCAAGTTCTTAATCCTACTAAAATTAGGTTCCTTAAATTATATTTAAATTCCGGTTCAAGTGAAGGTGAAAGGAAAAAAAAAAAACTGTGGAATGAGACTTTAAAATTTTTATTAAGAGAGACCATAAAGGCTCTATATTTTATTTACAAATGGTTTCTTGAGGTAAATTTGTATGGTTCGGTGGCTAATTTCAAAAATTCTCTTCACAATGTTAGCTATTTTGCAGTAGAGGTCTAACAATATCACAAAATCTTAGACTGAGAGTTATCAATCTTCTAAGAAATTAAGTTTCCTATAACTTGGATTAAGAAAATTAGAACTACCCTTTTTTAGGCTCCTTTCATCATGAAGTTATGTAAGAGTGCGGATCCCAAATGAAATTTCCTTCTTCTTGAAGCTTTTTTGTTTCAACTCTTCAAGTTACTGTGCTGTACATTTCGCTTTGTGTTTTACAAATGCTTATGAACAAGTTTTTGACAAAATTGTTAAGTTATTATGAACAGTTTTTTGACAAAAATAAGGGGTATAAAGTTCAGAAGGCAACTAGAAAATACTCCATTTTGAGCTAGCTATGAGGGATTTCAATAATAATCTACCTTTCCAAAGAATAAAAGAGACACGAGTTTATCTATTATCAACGTTCTTAATTCTATTTGTTTGATGAAAACTATTTGGTGACTTCTTTAAAATTACTTCTTTGTATTTTATGTGATGTCGTAATTCTTATGATAGCATTTGCAATCACAATTTGAGGAAAATCTCTCTTTCAAAGGAGTTGCAACACATTAAAGCTATTATGCAATGTTAGCTTTTATTTGAACTCGCAAAATGATTCATGATTTATTTTTTCAATGTCAGTTAAGGGAAGCACAATGAGGGAATTTACATGAGTATGAATTCTCTCTTCAATCATTCTAAAGAAGAGAACTTAACACTTCAATCTCTGATGGTTCTTGGTGCTTTTCTAAAATTCATAATCCTACTAAAATTGGGTTCCTTAAATTATAGTTATGATTCAGTTCAGGTGAAGGTGAAAGGAAAAAAATTTGTTGAATGAGACTCCAAAATTTTTATTTGGAGAGACTACAAAGGCCCTATCTTTGATTTGCAAAAGGTTTCTTGAGATAAATTTGCATGGTTCAGTGGTTAATTTCTAAAATTCTCTTCACAATATTGGCTGGTTTGTATTAGAGGTCTAACAATATGACAAAATCTGAGACACTTCAATTCTTGATGGCTGTTGAAGCTTTTTTCAAGTTCGTAATACTATTAAAATTGAGTTCCTTAAATTATATTTAAGATTTGATTTAAGCGAAGGTGAAAGGAAAAAAAATTATGGAATGAGACTCAAGAATTTTTATTTGGAGATACTACAAAGGCCCTATCTTTGATTTGCAAAAGGTTTATTGAGTTAATTTTGTATGGTTCAGTGGCTAATTTATAAAATTTTCTTCACAATGTTGGTTGGTTTGTATTAGAGGTCTAAGAATATGAAAAAATCTTAGAAACTTCAATTTTTTATGGTTCTTGATGCTTTTCTTAAGTTTTTAATCCTACTAAGATTGGGTTCCTTAAATTATATTCATAATCCGGTTCAGGTGAAGGTGAAAGGAAAAAAATTTAGGGAATGAGGCTCTAAAATTTCATTTTGAAAGACTACAAAGGCCCTATCTTTGATTTGCAAATGGTTTCATAAGGTAAATTTGTATGGTTCAGTGGCTAATTTTTAAAATTCTCTTCACAATGGTGGCCGGTTTGTATCAAAGGTCTAACAATATCACTAAATGTTAGACTGAGAGTTATCAATCTTCTAGCAAATTAAGCTCCCTATAACTTGAATTAAGAAAATCAGATTCACCCTTTTTTGGGCTCCTTTCATCATGAAGTTATCTAAGAGTGTGGATCCCAAGTGAAATTTCTTTCTTCTTGAAGCTTCTTCGTTCCAACTCTTCGAGTTACAGTACTGTATATTTCCCTTTGTGTTTTACAAAAGTTTATGAACAGGTTTTGGACAATATTGTTGAACTCTTATGAACAAGTTGTTGAGAAAAACCGAAATGCCCATTTTGCTTTGTGTGTTAAAATAAAATTTCAGGCAGCTACTAAGACCAAAAAATTGGAAAACTAAAGAGAATTAGCTTCTCGAGGTTCATATTTTTAGGCTGTTTTTGTTTTATCTCATGGTGTTGCACTTTTTGGCTAGCTTGATTTTGTTGTGCGTGATTCCACAGTTAAAACTAGCCATCAAGTTTTTGCATTTTTAACTAAAGCTATATGACAATTTTTTATGCCACAGCTGAATTACTATATTAATGTGTAGCAAAATGCATTTTTAATAAATTTATATATGAATGCAACTGCAATTTATAATGCTGCATATGAAGATTTTTATTGCTATCAGATGATACACAACTCTTTTTTGTCAATTTAGGCGATTAAGAAGATAATCAACTTCCACCTGCTTTGTAAATGGAATCACCCATTCTTGATACAGCTTAGAAGCTACATACGGATCCACTTTATATTTAATTTCAATTCCTTTGCTTCTGTCTCCCGTTACATTATTATTTCCTAAATTTACAATCTGCCCAAATATCTCAGCCTTCTTAAACACCCTTTTTACCACTGCTTCTTCAACACTGGTAAATGTTAGCAGAGTCAGCAGAGTTTCTCTATCCTGCATTCATGAATAATAAATATTTATTACATGAAAGATTATATAAAGTTAATACTTTTATTAATAAAAGATGGAGGTGAGACGAGAAACCTTAGCCTTTATAGCAGGTATATAGTCATGAGGTGAATCTCTGAATTTAATCTCAGCTACAAATCTACCAGAATGAATTCTTTTGGAGAGAGCCTGTTTTAGCATAATAATTCTAAATATGAATGATAATATTTAAAAATGGAAGTAATTAATTTGTTGACATTAAAATATGAACATTCTTACTTGCAAACATATAAGATCTGATGCTGCAATTTGTTGATAATTTCCATCATCTGCTTTTGTGGTGAATAGTGGAAGCAAGTCATTCAAGTACATATCCCATATTATCTTACTAACATTGGTTGAAGCAGCAGGAGGATACAAGAACTTTGGACAGATAAGCTGCATTAGCCCTTAATTACAGATGATTAATGTATTGATTAGGATTAGAGAAGGATAATTACATTTGGAAATTTGTGGGGAGGTGCTAAGCGAGGTTGTGCATAAACTGGAAAGAATGGAAGCTCCTCAGGGTTCTGATACCTCCCAAACTGTAGAAATGTATGTTTTCAAAGTCGATGAAATAGAACATTTTACTTTACAAAAAGAACATGCTTCAGAAAGAAAGAAAAAGGACATCATTTTAATTCACCAATATTGTTTTTTGCTCCAGATTTGTTATCTCGTTGATTAAAAAAATCAATATTTACATTTATTGACCATTTCACTAAGGAATTTCTGCCAGCTAATTCTGTCTGTTTCTGACCATGTCTTTACATTTATTAAGTACATGAAAATAAACCACATTTCATTTACATTTATCTAAAGAAATGGTTTTTACAAACTGAAACCCCCAAAAGTCAAGAAAAAGGGAAAAATTACAAAATTCCCAGCGAGAAATGGTTTAAATAAGCAAGATTAAAGAAGGAAAAATTTTAAAAAGAGAAGAAAATCTGACCTTGGCTTCCAAGGCCTCTGTTTCTCTCACAAAAAGCTCCAGAAAAGAACAATTGTTGTTTCCCAAAATAGAAGGATGGTAGGCAATGGAGTTATAGGGGTATCTGGCTCTCTCAATGAGACTGATCACGATGAAATCTTCTTGCTGTTCAAGAGAAGCTCTCAAAGAATCAATGGTTAAGCTGGCGAGGGTTGCACAGCACCAGACGGAAGAGATACCAAGGGAAAACAAAGAGTAAAGGAAGATCAGAAGAGGAGAAGAATGAGTCATGGAAGCCATGGGAGAAGGAGAGTAGGGGAGAAGAAGAGGCATGCAAAGGTACTTGTATTTAGTGCAAAGTTTCGCAGGCTTGAGACGGCAGTTTCATCCCTTTTTCTTAATTTTAAATGATATTTTAACATATGTAAATTTTAGCTTAGAGAAGAATTGGTCAAAAAAAAAAAAAATTTGTCAAAATTAAGAGATTTATTTCAAAAAAAAAAAATGATAAACCATGAATATTTATATTTATTTGCATTAAAAGTGTCACACGAATTTTAAAGCAATCAAACAATTAAGAATGGTGGTTGGACAATCGAAACATCGGGCGTAGAGAGCCTTACCGAGTCATCCATCCGACGACCGTTTGCTCTGTTGAGTCGACTGATATGCAATGTCAGCAGATTCAATCGACAGACCATGCCTACGGTCCTAGCTACCAAAACTTCTTGGAAAGACGTCCAGTCACAATTAGTCAACCGACCGGCTTTACCTCGGCATAAGCGCTCACCATAAAACCGGTCGCCTAGGACTACTGAACTCAAATATGGTGACCAACTGATATTCGTCATATTTCATTCAAATTGAAGTGTAAATCTAATATTAAATCAGCACTTTAATTGCATTAAAAGCAGTTTACATATCATTCACTCCTTTCTATAATTGTACAAATAGATCACTATAAGTAGGAGCCAGATGATGACTATAGGACTTCTCCCATTGACCTCTCTATCCGGAATTCTGTAACAGCCCTACACTCTTTCATTCTACTCCAAACTCTCGAGGCTTCAATAATATTTTATTTATCTTAAAATAAATCCTATGGCTTTGTCGTCTATATGATTAAAAAACTAATCAAGTGTCAAAATTTTTTGGGGGCATTTACACACATACCACACAATTTTTATTTTTTTAGATATCTAACACCTAAACTCTCATGTAAGCCTTTCATATGACATAAAAAATATCACTATTATTTATTTTTTAAAGTAAAATACATCTTTTCATATACAATTTTATGACATTAAAATGTTATAAATATAAAAACTACTTTTTTTTTTCTAAACATAGAGCGCGACAATTATATCTTTTCTACATTATTATGAGGATTGATATTCAATCTTTGTCGGGTGCCGTCGTGGATGACAAACTCTCTCAATGTGTTGAAATAAAGAAAAAAACGCACACATACACACAAACTCGCACAATTTACAGAAAAAAATATTACATCAGTACTACACATATAGAGTAACATGCGTAGCCAATAAAATAACGCCACGACACTCTGCGCGATAGAGAAAAAAAATGGCGCAGTAACACGGGGAATATTCTCCTCCGTGTTATTCATGTGTTATTGTGTATTATTCATGTGTTATTGTGTCATAGGAATATTCTTGGTGTTATAATAACACAATAACACATCAATAACACATGAATAACACACAATAACACATGAATAACACGGGGAAGAATATTCCCCGTGTTATTGTGCCTTTTTTTCTCTATCGGGAATATTCCCCGTGTTATTCAAGTGTTATTGTGTGTTATTCATGTGTTATTATATCATGAGAATATTCTTGGTGTTATAATAACACGATAACACATCAATAACACATGAATAACACGCAATAACACGTGAATAACACACAATAACACATGAATAACATGGGAGAGAATATTCTCCGTGTTACTGCGCCATTTTTTTTCTCCTATCGCGCGTGGCGTGATTTTATTGGTTGCGCACGGTATTTCTACGTGCGCAGTACTGATGTAATATTTTTTCCAATTTACAGTCTTGCAATTATGTTCTAAAGAATCTCAATGTGATTGAAACTCCATGGCTGAGATTAATTTCATTAATGGGTCACATGATTTGATATAAAATACGAGCATAACTTTTAAAATGCATGTTCCTAAAAATGTTAGGTGCAGTTGGAAGTAAAAGATCCAAAATTAAACTGTGGGGAATTTTGAACTCATCAGATTATTTATTTGTGCTGTACGTTTTTCCAACTCGACTACTTCACTCAAATCAAATTTTGAAAGCATAGCAAGCCACAGACATTGCCGCCATCCAGCGGTTGCTTCCGCTTCCACCCCACCATCGTCTACCAACACCATTACGCCACCCAATTTTGCCGTCAATTGAGATCTATCACCTCTGCTGTTTATTTTAATGTTGATCTCTTTTAAACAATATAATAAAGGTTACACCTTACATTAGTTTTATACTCAGCTAAACATTTTTAAAACATTTCAAATGCAATTCATTGCAAAATCGTTGTATACATGTTGCTCTGCACTTCCCTTTTTTCAGATGAATAAAACAATGCAATATAAAATAAAGCACAATATAGAAGTAATGTATTGTATTTAGAATATTTTGAAGTTGTTTGGTTTATATGACTTTTAAAATTTTTTAATTGGTTTGAAGTAAAATAAAAACAATATATTTCAAAATATTTGAGGTCTTACGTTGTTATTAGCAGTGAGGGGTTGCGATGGCGGGCGTTGGATGTCAGTAGTTCCGACAGGTGATGTTCGACGGTGGCCAGCTGTTCATGGTATTCGTCGCCTCGGTGGCGGTCTGGCTGATGAGGACAGTTATGGTCGGCGGGGGCAGCTTTCAGCGACGACGGATAATTTTCGGTGCTCTGTGATCTGCCAACGACTCTAGCAACAACGAACAAAACTTTAAATAGAGTTGAGCATTTGAATTCTCTCGAATCTAACAAATTTTAAATACAAAGAAAATGAATTAACAAATAAGTTCTAAATACATTCCTATTTTACTCTACATTTAAAATTCTTTACACTAAACACTTAGAATTTTCAAAATCACAGTAAAATAAATACTATGCACTCCTTTTACAGCCAACCAAACAACTCCTAAATCACATGTTCCCTCAATGATTTATTATTAATCTGCAGTGAATTGAGTTATCTTTGTTCTTCACTTCAATTTTGGATTGTAAACTCGTGTGACTCTTGATTTTTCTTGGCTTTATTTGACAAATCTTTTTTTTGTTATTTTAATTTTATTTAATCCCTCCTCTCATCTTTAAAAATAAAAACAATAAAAATATATCATCATTAAATATTAATGAAGATGGAAGTTGATGGTTGGTGGTTCACAAAGGAAAGTTAATGGTCAAATCTTAAACTTCATAGCACTAAGAGGCAATTTTGACAGTTTTAAACATTGTATATATATATATA
>JXCR01133313.1:9529-37971 GCA_002079205.1 Phalaenopsis hybrid cultivar
TGAGACTTTAGGACTGTTACTTTGTTGAGAAGCTAGCTTTGTGGGCAGTCTTCTACAACATGAAAATCTACAATAGCATGAGGAGCTACAACAACATATCTTTCCTTAGAATTAAATAACAAGCCATATGATTTCGAGATTGTCCGCCTAGTGCGACATAAATCCTCAAATCATCCTTTAAGGCCTTTGTATAGCTCTGTTATACAATTTATGTCCTAACTCATTTTAGGATTCTAAGGTTGTTGTTCGTTATGACCTAAATCATCACATCTTTCAGGCTATTTGTGTGACAGTCTCGCATAAATCCAAGCCCTAATTAATAAAATTGATATGATGTAACATTTAAAAAATATCTTCTGGAAATTGAAGACAAACTATCGGATAGCCTGGGAAGTCACTGATGTTCTTCGCAGTATACATGACAACCCCTAGATCTTCTTCCTTTGGATTTCATAACTCTAATCAAAATTTGTGTCATTCTCATTTCACACCTCTTTGTCTGATCTTTTGAAAAGTCTTATCCCTTTGAATTCTCTGAAGATAACATTTCTTGATCTTAATCTAGAGTTTTCTTAGGTTACATTAGTTATCTAAAATGTAATTAACTTTAGGGGATTTCTCTTATAGGAAAATTTTAAGAACCCAACTTAATATAAACCCTATATACTTTTACGTATTAAATAAATAATTTGTCGGTCAACATAAAAAATGGTTTTTTTGCAAACTTAAATGAATTTCATAAATTTTTTAGTTTATTTAATCGAGCCTCACCAGTAAGTAGTGTGTCTACCCTTCAAGATAGATGCATTACTTGCGGTGTTAGGCTCGTTTATTTAAAATTTTGAGGATATGAGATCGGTTCGGTCTTGTATTTTCAAAAATTAAAATATTATTTTTCAAATATATATATATATATATATAAATTAAATTCTAATTTGCTACCAGGCGTCGGGATATCCATTCCGGTGACCGACAACTTCTAATTTGCTGACCGACAAAAGGTTAGGAAGTGTGGTGGCTTGAAGTCTTGGTTTAGCCATTGAAGAACTTGGGTGAATAGCTTGAAATGTGATAAATGTTTAAGTTAAATTTATGGATAGATTTTAGCTCTGGTTTATTGAATGCAACTTTTAGATGAATTTTGAGGTGCCTAAGTGGTTAATTTATGATAGCCTTTGAAGTTAATCATATTTGATTTTAGTATATATTGACTATGGTGTTATTTTAGAATTGATTTTGGGCTATATTTGGTTAAATTTTAAATTGTATTTTGATTTTTTTAAAAGAGTACTATACTGCTCCTTAATTATATTCCAACAAAAAATAAATACAAAACTAGGCAAGAGGAACCAAGTATGCAACATAAACAACTCACACAAAATAAAACCTAAGGTTCCTCTTTTCTAAAAAAAAAACAATACACACCACAAAAACAAACTAACAAAGAAAAAAAAAACAAAACAACAAAAGGAAACTGACGGTAAGCAGAAAAGCCCAAGAAACATCACAAATCAAGTAAACAAAGAGACAGAAGATCTCTAAGTAAGCACTTAGAGATAATAAAAAAATCCAACAAAGCACCAACACAAGCACACCAATTGGAAGCCACATTTCCTTCTCTATTAGTATGTGACCAGCTAATATTCATTCTTCTAGCAAAATCAACAATCCTTTTCTTTTGCAACAAAATACTTCAATGACAGTCAACATTATTCCTGCAACAAGTCCATAAAATTAACGAATTCATTTCTAATATAATATACTTCCAACCAAACCTTTTAGCAAGCATCCATACAAACACCACAACATTAGCTTCAGCAAAAAAGGAGAAATTGAAACAGAAGGAGCAACAAACCAGCAAAAAAAATCTCTACAAACACCACCAACCTCAGTCGTGTCATCTTTTCAACTTTCATCAACATTAATTTTGATAAAAGAAGCATTAGGCTTCAACCACATTACCATGTTAAGCCATTATTAGTCACGCTAAGAATATTCAACTTATAAAAAAAATTGACAAACTTACTTCCCAACATCTTTTTAAGGTTATGATAAGATAGGCATTTCAAAGTAAACCTAATAATCATAGCACAAGTGTCTCCACTACCAGGAACGATATAATTCTATTTAGTATTATTTATACTGATGCGAAGGAACCATAAAACAAAAATGGGTATAATAGAAAGAAGGCATGACCTTGTTTTTTCCAGTTAACACAAATGTCATCAATAGCCATCTCCTTTCTTTTTAATATCAAAGAAGAGATAAATTTTTCTCCAAACCTCATTAACAAACCTAAACTTCATAAAAACATGAATTAGAGATTCCTAATTTGATATGCGCAACAAACAACATGAGGTAAATCTTAATCCCTTAAGCTTTAAAATATCATCTTTAAGGAGGATGCCAAGAAACTGTCTACATGTAAAAAAAGTTGAGATGGATTTACGCATTTATTTCAAAGCCTTTAAGATCAGCTCCTTGAAACATTTGAAAAGAATTAGCAAAAGTTTTAGCAATATAATTTCTAAACTTCTTCTTTATTTTTGGAATATCGTCAAGAATAGTACTAATAGAATCAACATCAACTTTATGGAGTTTTTGAATCGAATTCAACTTGTCTCAATGATCCTCACACCACATATCATTAAATTTTATGTTAACTTCATGAAGGCCACCATTGAAATTAGCTAGAGGACCATTGCTCAACCAGTCCTCATACCAGAAAGAAACATCACAATTACCAACATTCCAACAAATAAGATTTTTAGTGATACTAGCCACATTTAACATCTCCTTCCAAAAGAAAGAATCATGTTTAGAACAAGTAGTATTTAAAGGATGTCAATTATTTCAATACTTAGCTTTCAAAAGATTAGTCCATAAAGAATTGTTCATACGAAACTTATACCATAACTTCATATGATTAATCATCAAAGTATCATCAAAACTTCTAAAACCCAAACCTTCTTTATTAAGAAGTTTACAAAGCTTGGCCCAACACTTCCAATGGATTTTATTCTTATCAATACCATACTAAAAGAATTTATTAAAAATACTTTCAAGCCTTTTAATAACACTAATAGGAGGTTTCAAAAAATGCATAGTACATTGAGGAAGAGAAGTGAGAATGCTCTTAAGAATGGTAATTCTACCACAAAAAGAAAGAAATCTATTTTCCTAAGATAAAATCCTCTTTCTAATTTTATCCAGCAAATTATCAAATATATGAACTCATCTATGCTTATTATCAAGCATAAAGCCCAAATAAAGTAAAGGAAGAGTATCATTGTTACACTTAGTAGTATCCATAATCCAATTCTTTTTGCTAGAAGAGACATACTTAGAGCAATAGAAAAAAAACATTTAACAATACTAAATTTCAACCCAGAAGCATCTTGAAAATGCCCAAAAACCTTCTAAGGAATTTTGATAGTTCTTTTATTAGCATTAGTAAGTATTACCAAATCATCAACATAACAAGGTGTGAATACTAATGTTTCCACGATGGAGTATTTAAGCATTTAAATAATTGGACATATAGTCAATTGCAATATTAAAAAGGATAGGATAAATAGGATACCCTTTCTTGATGCACTTAGAAGATTTAAAGAAACCTCAAATATTCTCGTTATTCAATAAGGAATAAAAATTATTATCAAGTGCTCTGCTAATAAGTAAACAAAACGGAACGCAAAAACCAATATTATGTAAAATATTAGTATTGAGTTCCTATCTAATGGTATCAAAAACCTTCTTGGTATCCAAGCCTATAATTGCCAAGCTTCTTTTTATACTTGTCATTATTCTGCACAGCAACCATAGGTTGCAAGATACTGAAACCCTTAATTTATAAGTTCTAACCAAATTATTCAACCTATTAGAGGCAATTGCTTTAACAATCCCTCAAATATTCCAAATGAAAAACATAAACATCATTAATCATTTTAGTATATCTTGTATTTCTAGAATGAGTGAAGTTTGCATTATTATCGAATTCTTCCCAAAAGTTTTGGTTAAAAGCATCCTCTAGATTAACATAACTCAATTCACGAATTCTTTTAATTTTCCATTTTCTAGAGGATCTTTGAATTATCCAATCCTTTAATAATTCCTCTCTAGTAAGAACCATATTCCTTTCAAAGAATTCCTCATTATTAGAATCTATTCTTCTATTAATCATCAACTTCATAGAACCATTAATAAAAGTGTCTTTTCTTTTATCAATATTGTTATGCATATCGAATTCAGCACTGCTTTTCCCATCATCAATATTTTCCAAAACCACCACCACCCTTCAATCATCAATCTTTAAAACCCATTCTTCTCCTTTTTCTCCATTTTCTATAATCTAAAACTATTCATTACTACAATTAAGAACACCACTTATATTGATTTCTTGATTATATTTTTTAATTTCTAACAGTTTACTATCTTTCTTGATATTCGCAAGATTAGTACCCATAAGATTAGTTCTCTTCAAATCCGAATGAGCAATAAAACAATTGGTTAAGCAATGCCCAAGCATTCTACATTTAATACAATAAGGAGGCACATACTCCATTTCCAAAATTATCCAGTATCCATAATTAGAATCCCCGATCCACACCGACTCATAGAAAGGTAGAGTAACATCCCTCTCAATCCAAAATACGTGGCACAAAATTTTTGAAAAATTCACACTAGCATGATCAATTTTCATAGGAGATCCATATGTTGCACTTAAAGAATATAAAACATATATATTAAATAGGTGAAGTTTCAAACCTGGAAATGAAACCAAGTATGAACTATAGGAAGTTCCACTTTAGGATTGAAATCAGTGGACCATTTAAGAATCTTCATATAGACTTTCTCAATATGAACAACTTTCATAGCAAATAGCATATTGTTAATCTGATTATTTTTCCAATTGAATCATGAGATGTCTACCATCTATCAACCCGACATTCCACCCACCAGTAAATTTGAAAACAATTAAAAACATCTGAATTATCTCCATCCTTAGATGAGCAAACAAAAATTTCCCAACTAAAGTATCCTTTAAAGGATCCGCAAGAGCAATTGTCTCCTCTTCATTAAAGAACAAAACTGGTTTACCATTTCTTGTAGAATTTCTTAAGAAACCAGTAGACGAGTCGTCCACTAAATGATCTTTAAAATCAATAGGAAACAAACAACTGTTAGCATTTAGAGAAAAATAAGCAATATTATCTGTAAGAGCCTCCTTAAATGTTGGACGATTAAATAAATCCGCCATCAGCAAACTAAATTGCAACGGCACATTGAGCTCAACCAGAGAGAGTCCCCAGAAGTCCTAAAATGAAGCTCCATGAAGCACACATTTTGTAAGGATCTTAGTTTGATTTAAAGTTTATTATGGATTTAAGATTATTTAATCTTTAACTTTAATTTAAATTTTGATGTTCGAACATAGATTTATATGATTTGATTTGGATTAGATTTGTATTAGATTGAATTTGAAATATGTTTTGTTAATGTTTGAGTTAAGGTTGATTTAATTAGTTCTCATTTTAAACAAAATTTAAGTGTGAGTTTGATTTATGTTTATTCTTTATTTTGATTTATTTTATTTATGAATTGATTTATTCATGAGCTTTGTTTATTCTTATTTAAAATTTTATTGATTTTAACTTTAATATTTTAGCTTGAATTTAATGTTTTTTACTTTAATTGGGTTGAACACAATTTTGAGAATTTAAACATTTTTAATTATATTTAAAATGAGCTCAATCACGATCTAAAATGATCAATAAATCAAATGTGTTCTTTTTAACCAAATAATGAACTAGAGAAAGGTCTGGAAGAGATTGGAAGGATCCCAAAATGTCTTTCTAAGTCATGAAATTAAGCCTTTAAGTTCAATGTGCCACTTACAAGCTAGCTACAAAACCTATTTGAAGTTCAATCATCAATTTTCATATTATAAATGTAATCAACTCAATACTTAATCATTGGTCAAGGATTAAGTCTTAGCTTATTCCAAATCAAGGAAAGTGAAGATTAAATTGATGGTTAATTTAAATTTCAATCATCCACTAGTCCTCTAGGGAAACCTCTAAGAAAATCTTAAAATTATATCATATGCTCTATTAAAGGAATGGGAAAAGAGAGATAGACCTCACCAAAAGTGAGGTCAACATCGTTTTTTGTTTTTCCTTTTAACAAGAGGTAATTGATCAGGTTTCGCTCTTACTCTACTCGCAGTACCATCACTACGAACTTCGCTCTCTTCTCAATAGGAAGGTTGAACCACTGCACATTTTCTCTCATCAATTCTTATTTACACTTACGGAGAAACCTTTTCTATAACTTTTACTTAAAATACTCACAATTTTTGGTGGAGTTGAATTATATTATCATAAGTAATTTAATGTTACACATCTGAACAAAAAAGAACTAAACTAAAAGAATGAAAGGAAAGGATCAATATATATTTACTGATGGGTACAACAATTAACATATATAGAAAGCACATCAACCTCATAACTGAAGTAATAAATGGGATAATTATTCATGACATAATAATCAAATAGGATAGTCAATTTTGTCTTTTCTTTTATTTATCCACTAAAATATTGATGATAATAACAATGTTTTTTTTTTGTTTTTAAATTGATCTCCAAAGATACAAAAGAACTAAAAAATTAAATTATGCAGAATGGTCATATGCAACTTGAGATTATCATTATTCATAACCATTGGTATAGTTTACTTGGCTAATACAAGCAAATCAAGGTTACCCAAAAAATAAAAAAGAGAAAATTAAAAGATTAAAAGGAAGGAAGCCCATGTATATTTATAAATGGACACCACACTAACATATGCCAAAGTGAAATTAACATCTTTATTGAAGTAACAAACAAGATAATCAATTTTAACATTTTTATATTTTATTAATGCATAAAATTAATTATAATAAAAAAATTCTTTATGAAATTTATTTACTTTTAGTTTCTATATTTCTTTTCTCACAAATTGCTCTCCAAGGATACAAATAAAAATAAATAAATAATACTAATGTGTGGTGAGATATATGGTTTGTGCTGACGTGAAGGAGACATGTTAAACTTGGAATGATGAAGCAACGTAAAACTCAAAAGAGTTACTAGCTAACAACTCTTCAAAGTATGTTGTCAATTTTTCTAAATTCTCTCACTAAAGGCTCAAATATCACTCATCTAGCCTATAAGGGCTACATCAAATGATGCATGCCAAGTATAGATGAATTAAATTCTANGAGCTGAACCATCCGATCAGATGGTTAATCATGATACTCTTTTCTAATGAACTGAGGTTAATCATGAATTTTGACACCCTCAATAAATTATTATTGTGGATGGTAGATAGAGTTTTTTTAGAGTTTATTTAAGCTATACATAGATTTTTATTTGAATATTTTGATTTGTTAACCTACAATTTTGATTTAAAACTGAAGTAAAATTAACTATTTCAGTTGATGTTTTCTATCAATTCAGACATCATTAATGATTAATATTTGAAATACATGTAATTATAAGTTATTTAAAATTTGTCCTTGTGAAGAGGACGGTTGAACTACCAAAGATAGCTCGTTTAAGAACATGCGTAACTTGATTATCTTGAGTTTGATTTTTAGAAGCTTTAAGTATGAAATCAACATTTTAATAAAATTGAACAGATCAAACCAAAATTTAATTTGAGTTGAACAATTCGAACAAATCAAAATTAGTTGTTCGTTGGGATTCAATTATGCATAAATATCGAGAAATACATATCTTATATGCATAATATCAATTTAAATTCATGAATTATTTAATTTTCAATTTTCCATTTTTCATTTTGTTCGATTAAATAAATATTAAAATCACACCGATCACAATAAATCGAATATCGAGGTTTTCAAAATCAAAAGCCAAAATGCATTTCTGAAACAAAATCAAATCAACCAAACTCGTTCAATTTTGTTCGATTTTTTCAGGTTTAACCAAATTACGTCTGAAAGATGATGTAATCCGCACGATATTCTCACACATTGATCGTCGGAGCATACGAGGACTTTAAGTTTTGTATACTTAAATTGTATACAGAAGTATGCATGCATATAAAGAACTTAGATGTCCTTCAAATCATTTACTTGTATTGTAAATTACATTATAAAGCATGAACAAGACTTGAAACTATCCAAAATTAACTATTCATGTTTTCCAACCTTTAATATACCTGTTACAAATTCGGTGATAGTATATGGTATCATAAGTTCTTATTATGCATTCAAAACTATGATCTATTTGAAATAGTTTACTGTTTATTGGACGATCGAATGTTCAATAAGACTTGCTCAATTTCATAAATGAGGTATTGTGCTTTCTCCAAGTATTTTTGCATAAATTCAAATTATTTCTGATCCTTCTAACNAGATCCTTTTTTACTTATTATGCTGATTGAGTCGGATCTTTTTACTTAATCACATAAAGAACGGCTAATATTTTTTCTCATCCAGCTTATTTTAATCAAGCAGGTGTTGTGCGTTACCGAATTTGGATAGGATCCGAAATCTATGCCATTCTATCTCATGACAGAAGCACGAGGTATGCATGAAAGAACAGAAGGCTGATTTTGTAATCCATTAATTTACATAGTAAAGAAGCGCACAAACATAATTATTGTAAGTGCTGTCAAAAAAACTCATTGTTCGTGGATTGTTCGTTTTTAGTTGTCAATAAGTTCGTGTTCGATTCGTTCGATAAGTAAACGAGACGAATGTGAACNCTAACGCAAAGTGAATGAAGACTTTATAAATGTCCATTAGAATGTCCTTATTCGATTTACTTGGTGCCACAGGTAGGGCTGTCAAAAAAGCTCGTTGTTCGCGAACAGTTTGTGTTCGGTTCATCAATAAGTTCGTGTTCGATTCGTTCGATAAGTAAACGAGACGAATGTGAACAATTTTTTTTCGTTCCGTTAGTTAAACGAACCAAACACGAATGTTGATGCGTTCGTTTGCGTTCGAATCTTTATTTTTCAAAATATAAAATAGTTTAAAGTAATTATATATAAAAAATTTATAATACTTTAAAAAATTAATTTTTATAAATTATAATATATAATAAATTACTAACAATAATAATATATTAGTATACTATATTAGTAATATACAAATATAGATATTATATATTTATATAATCTAAGTTATATAATTAATATAATATATTATTTATATATATTAATATTAGGGATGTCAAACTGGCTCGTCGTTCACGAGCGGTTTGTGTTCGACTCGTGTTCGGCTCGTTCGTTAAGAAACGAATCAGAGCAGTGACTTTATGAACAATTTCGAACACGAGCTTATTTCAAACAAACTAAATTTCAAATGAACTGAACACGAACACGAACTCTGNCAAACTGGCTCGCCGTTCACGAACGGTTTGTGCTCGACTCGTGTTCGGCTCGTTCGTTAAGAAACGAACAAGAACAGTGACTTCATGAAAAATTTCGAACACGAACTTATTTCAAACAAATTAAATTTCAAATGAACTGAACACGAACACGAATACGAACTCTGCTCGTTGCTCGTTCGTGTTTGGTTCGTTTACACCTCTAATTACTGTACTATATGATATATTCNGAACTCTGCTCGTTGCTCGTTCGTGTTTGGTTCGTTTACACCTCTAATTACTGTACTATATGATATATTCGAATCTAACACTCTAGAATAAAATTTTGAGTTGCTTTGATATTATATTTTTATTTCTAGTACATATAGTTTGAAATAAAGTGTTTATGTAAAATATGTTTTATATTTTTCTATCGTTTAATTACGTTATTAAGAACTTGGTTTATTTGNGTTCGAATCTAACACTCTAGAATAAAATTTTGAGTTGCTTTGATATTATATTTTTATTTCTAATACAAATAGTTTGAAAAAAAGTGTTTATGTAAAATATGTTTTATATTTTTCTATCGTTTAATTACGTTATTAAGAACTTGGTTTATTTGATATATAAAATGTGTTGCTGAAAATGCTTTGTTTTTCATTTTGGTTGGTTGAAGTATCTTCAGAGAGTGCGGCAACCTTTTTGCAATATTACGACCATGGGCATTAAGATATGCTCTACTAAAAAGTATTAGATGACTCTTGTTACATGTACAAGTACGTGTCGACCGAAGGCTACGAATGCTTTAAAATATAAATATTTTCTCGCTCTTGTTTAAAATATTTTTATTAGAAATTATGACTTTAACCGTAGATGTAGAGTTTTTGGTGGATGAGTTTTTGGTGGATGAGTTGGTGGCTGTTGAACCCAAAAATGTTCGAAATTCCGCCCAAAGAATAGAACATAGTTAGGATGGTAAGGAGTGAGCAGTAAAAAGAGCTTTATTGACTGTCCTTTTTTCATGTCTCTTATTTATAGGTATAGGAGGTACATTAAGTGCNATTATTAGAAATTATGACTTTAACCGTAGATGTAGAGTTTTTGGTGGATGAGTTGGTGGCTGTTGAACCCAAAAATGTTTGAAATTCCGCCCAAAGAATAGAACATAAAATGTTTGAAATTCCGCCCAAAGAATAGAACATAGTTAGGATGGTAAGGAGTGAGTAGTAAAAAGAGCTTTATTGACTGTCCTTTTTTCATGTCTCTTATTTATAGGTATAGGAGGTACATTAAGTGCAAAATTACATTTTTGCTCCCTATCTAAGATAGATTTTAGGGATACAAAAGTCATTTGTTTGATATATCAATATATATGCATATTAAATAAATATTTGTCGATGGAGTCAACCCTTTGCTCTTCGACTTTCCCTGGTTTGTTCGTCCCCGGAGAGCCGAATTATGAGACGGTAATAGGAGTGTTGTTTGCTCGGCCTTATTTATGACTTCCTCAACACTCTGGCTCGTCTCTCTTGTCCTCTTGATGGTGTATAGTCCTTCGTTCCACTTGTCCTATGGATATCATTCGTTTGGCTCCGATGTCCATGGGTTTGCTATTTGGTTAGAAAGACCGATAGGATCCCGTGGCGATCCTCTAGCTCAAGTATCATTTTTTTGAATAACCTAATTTAGTTATGTTGACAATCTTTAACTCATTGTGGCTAGGGACCCATCTTGTTTGTTATGTTGCTTATCCTTGCTTCGAGATTCGAATCACCCTAATCTGATCATACATATCTAGTTCTCCAACTTAATTGCTTTTTAGAAAGTTGCAGCTGTGACAAAAACAAAAAAGTTAGGCATCGCATTAAATGAAACTTTAATGAGTTTTCTTAAATAAGCATTTTAATAGTTAATTTTCATAAATTTTTGTGAACTGTCATTCTATAAATAAGCTGACAATAGGGATTGCGGCCTAACATTTTTCCTTTATTGAGGTTTTTGGTTGTCTTCTTCGCAGGCGTTATGTTGGCAAATGAAAATGAGGGTTATGTCAAATTGAGCTAGCTTTCAGTACATAGTTAGAAGGATAAAATGAGTGATTCAGTGACTTGAATCTGACTAGCCCTAGAGTGTTCAATTCTAACATCATTAAGGCACTCAAATGTTCAATGAATATCATCTGATCAAGATGATCTTACTCTGTCGAACGATAGTGTTTCAAATTCCTTCATATTTGCAGTGTCCTCTCTTAGACTCTAGAAATAGAACCCTTGCTCCTCTTAAAAAGGGGGAGACCTTGAGCCAGAAGAAGACCAAAGCTTGAAGGAGATGGTTGAATTCTTACATCGCAATCCAACAAATATTTCTGACTCCAACTTCACACGCTCTATACCACGTAGATCATAGTGTCCAATCCAGCCTCTGCGACCTACAGACGTCATTACGACTCATCAATATGACCTACATTACCAACTAAAGCCTACGTGGCTTGCAACTTTTGCAGCTCCCCACTTTAGCTCCTACGTCCTACAAACATCTACACAACCCACCACTGTGACATACATGACCAACTGCATCATACATGGCTTATAGCTCATTCAACTTCTCACTTCAAATCCTACGGCCTATGGACATTCTCACAACTTATCATTATAACTTGCATGACTAAAAGAAGCTTACATGGTCCACTTCTCATGCAGTTTCCAACTATAACTACTATGGCCTACATATGGCATCGCATCTCACCATTATGTTTATTTTGACTAACTACCACTTATGTGGCTCATAGCTTGTACAGTTCCCGACTCCAACCTAGGTAGTCTGCGGATGTCATCAGAGCTCACCACTATGTCCTTTATGGCTCGCAACACATTCGACCCATATAGCTTACAAACGTAATCAAGCTATTCACTAAGGCCAATGTGACTAACTACGGGATACGTAGCACATAGCTCTTTCTTCTCTCAACTCCGACCCCTACGACTCAAGGACATTATCGTAGCCCACCACTATGACCTATTTGACCAACTACAATCTATGTGGCTCAATGCTCGTAAAATTCCCAACTCTACCACTGGCGGCCTAAAACATTATCGTAGCTGATTACTATGGCTTAGGTAACTAATTATGTCTTACATGGCTCACGGTACTTACGCCTTCATACTACAGTCTTTGTGGCCAATCGAGACTCCTAAAGCAACTATCTACACATGGCCAACTACTACCATGGCTTCCACTACGTTTGATATGACAAGCTAGCACAACAATCATCTACAACATTCACAGTAGAATATTACCTTCATAACAATTGAAAACGGCCCTTGCAGTCTGCTATCATTGAGAACTACATTTCATACAGTCTGATTATGGCAACTTTCAATGAACTATATTTGTAGATTTACAGTGATCAACTTTATAACTATATCTTCTCTAATTCAAATGGAGACTGAACCCATATACTCATCATTCATAGTGGATTACTTCAACAAGGCTAGGTTTCATGATTTTTCTACTCCCATTGGATGATAGTGTTTTAAATTGTTTCTCCTTAGGCACCATTCATTATAGCAATGTATCTAGGAGTGGGAGAATATGCTTGATTGATTGAATCAGTAACTTCACTACCATATCATTTGAGAAATAATTGTTCTTTTGGAATAGAATCATGTCGTCGCCCCAGCTTCGGCGAACTCCGGCAGCTGCTTCTGCTGCTACTTCTAGCTACCACCGCTTGCCACCACCACCTCCAACAGACTCTAGCCACCTCTGTCTCCAGTTTCGACTAGTCCCTGCCTTCAATAACAAAAAAACTCAATTGCTTAACGGTCTAGGGATTTGAAGCCATGACCTCACAATATGGAAACACACTAACTACCAATTGGAGTAAATAACTTTCTTATAACAATATATACTACTGTTTATTTTTTTAGAGATATGTCTGTATAATTTTGGATTTTTTATTTTTTTGGATGAAAAATTTGGTCTCTCCCAAAATAAAGCAAAATTGGTACGCCATCAACTAATTATTATCATCCAAGAAGAATCTCGAGGCATATCATGAATCTGAAAGCAATGTTTTAGTAAGAAATGCTCAAACTTTAATTAAAGTCATCCAAAACTTCAACTTCAATAAAGTTTCTATCAAATTCATCGACTCAATGAGATAGGTCTAATGATAACAAAATTGGTTTAATCAGAATCAAATCAAACCTAGATTAAGCTGTTAAATTACTTTTATGTGCTTTCAGTACATAATTAAAAGTTTGAATGGATTTTAACTCTTACAAGCATATAGTCAATTGGAGTGTCTCGACAGGATGAATCTAGCAAGACCAATATTGCTCAATTTTGACAACATTAAGGCACTCAAATACTAAGTAAATGTCAATTAATTGAGGTAATCTTTCTAGGACGCCGACAGAGTGGTTGAATTCTTTTCTTATTCGCAGAGAGACCTCTCTCAGACTTTATAACTAAGCCTTAACCCCCCTCTTAAGAGAGATGGGACATATTGAGCTATTAGAATACTAAAGCTTGGAGGAGGATCTAAAAACTTACATCATAAATATTATGAATACATCTCAGTCCTGCAACTGCGGACCACTATCAACCATTGCTCACCGACCACCATCGACCACTGTCGGCTGCCCCTGACTCATTACAATGAAAGCATTTATAAGAACTTGACATACTCTACAAATCTCATCATACATTGCAAAGTAATGAGACATCCTGTAAATCAATGCACCCCAAAAAGGATGTAACGATGCTCCCAAAGATGGTGTATTAATGCCTCCGGAAGAAGCTTACTTTCTCAGGACTTCTAAAGCTCTCTCCTTGTAGCTCTCTACCATGAGCTATAAGATCAACGACGACTTATGTGGTCCATAGCTTGGATAGCTTCTGACTTCATCATCTGTGACCTACGGGCATCATCATTATTCATAATTACGACAAAGATGACCAACTACTGCCCATGCGGCTTATAGCTAGTGCAGTTACCGACTCTGTTCCCTACATCCTGCAAACATCATCACAGCTCACCAGTACATCCTACGGGGCCAATTACAACCAACATGGCTTACAACTTGTGTATCTCCCAAAGTTAACTCGTGCGGTCTATAAGCTACATTATTAATTATATATTATGTGGCTTACAATTGGTTTAGCTTCCAGATCTGACCCTAGTGTTCAAAGGATGCCATAAAAGCTTACCACAATGACCAACATAGCCCACTATGGCCTACATCATTAATAGTTTGTGTGGCTCCTAACTTTAAACTTTGTGACTTACATATGTCATTGCAACTCGCTATTATTGCCTATGTGACCAATTGTTGCCTATGTAGCTCACAACTCAGGTAGCTTTCGACTCTAACATATGCGGCCTACAAATGTCATCCCAGCTCACCACTTTGACCACTGTGACTAACTACGACCTAAGTGGCTTTCGGTTCTTGTTGCTCTTGAGCCCCTGCAACATGCAGATGCTATTGTGACTCACAATTACAGCCTTTGTGACCAACTATGTTATATAGGCTCATTGGTCATGTAACTCCCCGACTCAAGCCCTTGCGGTCTACAGACGTTATCACAACTAATCACTATGACCTACGAGACTAACTACAACCTATGTGGCTCACAGCTTTTGCAACTTCCTACTACTGCCTCTCTTGTTAACTGACGCTCTTAAAATAACCATATTTGGCCCACACGGCCAACTACAACCATAGCCTCCACTTTTGCCCACATGTAAACCGACTCTACAGTCGTCTGTATTATTCACGACGGACTACTACCTCCATAGCTATCGACTAGGACCTTTACAGTCGGCTATTGTTGAGAACTACGTTCATTTCATCTAGACTACTGGTGTTATCGATGAACTACTGTTATATATTTGTAATTATCAACTTTGCAACTTTATATTCCCACTTCATGAGAAAAATGGATCTATATACGCATCATTCATATTGTATTATTTCAACTAGGCTAGACACCGTGATTTTCTCCGCTCACCATTCATATTTAATTATTTCAGCTGAGCTAAGCCTCGCAGTTCTATCTCTTTCCCTAAGCTTTCTATGTCAAATTTGAGCTGGCTTTCAATGCTTCTATTTAATTATCTAAGTGTGTTGGGTTTTGGTGCAATGGTAAAATAATAATGCTTTACTTTATCACCACGGAGCTTTCATTGCGGATCTTCCGGCACGTATCACTAATATAGGTAGCTTTTCTATAAAAAATTAAAATGACCTTTTTGAATTAATAATAATCTAAATAACACTGTTTTGCTCATAATATGTCAATATTAAAATATTACGCATGTATAATGATTAATTTTGTCATAATTTTGAAAAAAAATAAGAAAAAATAAAAAAATCAAGTGGACTGTGACAAAACTCTTAAAGTTACGTATTGCCAAGGTTTACGACTGAAGTATCATTAACCTGCCATCTTGCTCCGATGTGCGTTTTATTTTGTTGCTGGAAGGAAAAAAGTAAAAATATTGTGAAACTGTAAATTTTTAAGCTTATTTCGAAAATTTCGTCAGCCTAACAAAATCTTTGTTCAAGGTACATATTCTGAAGCACAGAGTTTATTGAAAAATATCTCTTTATATCTACTTGTTCATTTATATATCAACCCCCTAATATTAAAGATTTTATATACTAATTTTTTGAAATATGGGGGTTTTATAGACTATCACTTGTCCTTATCAGGTGGATAAATGGTTAGCTTAATCTCAGATTGTTAGATAAATTCAACATTTCTTACTTAGCAGATTCGAATTATTGTCTCACTGTTAAAAGAAAAGGCATAGGAAGCGCGCACTAAAATAATAAGTTGTATACTAACCTATAATTAAATTAGTGTAATCATTAATTATAAACATCTCTACCAAAAATGTGTATGCATGAATCTCGAGATAATTTAGCGACCTAAAATTAAAGAAAATATGATAAGAAAAAATCACAGTTCTCGCGAATCTGACCGATTGATGGCCAACTGAGCTGACTGAAGGGTTTTCAGCCGACCGAAGGCAAGCTCAAGCAACCGAAGCCCACCTAAGGCAAGAGAAGAAAGAAATTCATGTTGATGACTCTACAGGAAAAAACTGTATAATGGTCTAGCACTTCCAACAGTCTAATTAGTATCAACGCGAAGCTCTATCACCAAAAATGTGTGTGCATGAATCTCTAGCTCCCCAAAGATCACCAAAGAATAATAATTAGGCATGTCGATCGGCCGCTCGAAAGTTAAACAACCACCCCATTCAAGAACCAGTCGACTTCTCATTCAAAAGCAAATCAGTGCCCAAATGAAAGCGAACAAAAACCAGCCTAGTCAGCCGACCCAAGGACCTGCCAAGGAAAAGGTCCGTGCATGCAAGAAAACCATTATACTCCGCATAACCCATTTAAAGGAAAGATAAAATTTGTAGTTTTACCTTTTGCCCCTCTATCCCTTGTAAATATGGGGACAATATCATGTATTCAAGGCTTTTGGCTCTTCTTTCTTGACTATTCTTAAAGAGTCCCTCTCCCATGCTCTTTGTAACATTTATATTTCGTATATAAAAAAGTTAACGAGTTCCGAAATAACCCATTTTGCCTCGGAGAGGAAAGTCGGTCCATCTTCCTATCAGTTAGAACAATTTTCATAATTCAACATAAATGTATAAACCGCAAAACATAAATATCTATATATCATGTATTGTTATCACTAAGAAAAACAAGTCATTAGGACTTTTTTGTTAGTGTTATAAGCTTATAATAAGGATGAATAAAATAATAAGGCCCAAGAAAGGATATGATCAGATTCGTTATGTAACTGTCGTCGCAAAACCAAGAGATAATGTGGCAATTTCCACATTTTGCACCAGTCGTGTCGGTTTATATCGCTACATATTTGTAAATAATGCTATATTTGTTGACCTATGTGGTAGTATAATCCGCCATGTAAGTTACTGAAATGTGGCAGTTTAAATCACCACAATAGCTGCATATATATATATATATATATATACATACGTACATATATTTAATTTCTTATATTTCAACTTATTTCACCTATTTCTGTTCTACCATGTGCACTATTACAACAATCTAATCATCATCGACTTGGGTAGAAATGTTCGAACACATTTGTAGTTAATACATATACATACATTCCACTGAGCAAAAGCCGAAAACACAACCAAAATTGAAGCGATTAACTTAAGAATTTTAATACTAAAATATAATAGCTCTAACCCTTCTACAAATAAAAACCAACCTTGTACTTCATACAAAAGTAGGCTATGTTTGTTCAACTTACATTCTTAAACATTAATCAGTTGTTAAACATGTAAATAAAACTTAGACATCGAAACAAATAAAAGAGGAGTACTCTTGTTCATTATCAGGCTTAAGACAGAGTACTAAGAAAAGTAAATAGAGCCGTATTACTCCAAACATCTCGACTCAATCACTCCTTAAAGGATTGTTCTTCAATTGCCTCCCTACAAATAAAATATTAGTTAACAAATAATTAAAAAAATTATGCATAATGATATAATAATTTTATTCTAAGAATTGAATGTAGACGAGCCTAGATGGTTGGTGCTGCGACAAAATTTGATGCATGAATCCTCCCAACTTAATATTAAATGAGGTCAATCATCATATATCTTGGTGCTATAAGGGAAGTATTTGTTAACCTCATTTTTTGTCAACCTATTCTCGTCTCATATCCCATCTTATCTAGACCTTGAACCTCTGCCTCGTGCATTTGGTGACGAATTGAGCCCGAGCCAGCTAGGACTTGGGTTTCACTTGAGTTTAACATTAAAATAAGTTAAATTTAATTATAAGTTAAACTAAAATTTAAATAAACCTAATTAAAATACAAATCTAATTTAATCACCCAAATGAAAACATAAAACTGAACTGAATTTTAACCTAATTTATATAAACCCCGAAATTATAGTAGTCACCCAAGATCATCATAGTACTCAAAATTATATTTTTTAAGATACATCATACTCATTGTTACATAAGAAAAGCATGCAACAAGTTCGACGAAGATCAAATACCATTCTTACGTGAAATGTTTTGCTTCAGGTTTTTAGGCAAGAAATTTGGTCATACATAAAATTTTTTCCATGGGAGCACAGTTTCACAAAACGGATTATGTGAGTCTGTTTAGATCATCAAAATCTTTTAAATAATCCCGCTCTTGTCCATATGTGACTCCAATTGAGGGTACATGTTTGATTTTTCTTTTCAATTAAAAATTTAGGTTTCATTTAAAACTATATCACTTGCCACTGATCGTATAACAAGGTCTGGATCATTGATTTAATTATTGGAAATATTCTTTGCATATTTTGAATGTTGATTTATTCAGAAAATTTCATATTTTGTCTCAAGAAACTTGAAACAGCAACAAATAATTGGCTTCATGGAAAGAGTCCCTGTTGTATAAGAAACATGGACTCTTTATATTTTGCTACATGAATGATAAGGTGGAAATCATTAGCTCTAGCTGTTGTATAAGAATGCAAATCATATTAATTGAGTGGTAATGCAAATCNGTCCATATGTGACTCCAATTGAGGGTACATGTTTGATTTTTCTTTTCAATTAAAAATTTAGGTTTCATTTAAAACTATATCACTTGCCACTGATCGTATAACAAGGTCTGGATCATTGATTTAATTATTGGAAATATTCTTTGCATATTTTGAATGTTGATTTATTCAGAAAATTTCATATTTTGTCTGAAGAAACTTGAAACAGCAACAAATAATTGGCTTCATGGAAAGAGTCCCTGTTGTATAAGAAACATGGACTCTTTATATTTTACTACATGAATGATAAGGTGGAAATCATTAGCTCTAGCTGTTGTATAAGAATGCAAATCATATTAATTGAGTGGTAATGTAAATCGAAACTGTCATATAAATCATATTAATTGAGTGGTATGAACCCTAATCTTCCAAAACAAAGCCACAATATGCTTATTTATTTACATATCTAACATCTAAACTGTCATATAAATTGCCCCAGTTGAGTCAGCATAACACTAATATCATCCATTGATCCTCAACCTGCAGCTGCAGTTCACAAGCTTCTTGCAAGCAGAGAGTGGATAAGTTCACGAGCTTCCTGATTGCTAACCTGAAAGATTAATCGAAGTATATTAAATCTCATTTCTCTCAGCCAATGAAAAAAAAATATTTTGACTAATTGTAATCGCATGCAGCATCCGCAACCATTTTTTTGTGCATCTATTTAATTTTTGATGTATGGGTTTGTTAGTTTCTCTGTTTGATCGTCTTTGTGTGGTTGCTCCTGTGTTAAATTTTACAGTTCCGTTTGGGGCCAATGGAAAATTAAAATTTAGAATAATAATTCTCAGTTACTGAAAGATATCAGAAAAAAATTTATCTTGGAAGGAAATTGCTGCTTTAGATACATACCACTCAATTTACAAATCATGCACCAAAACTTCAATATTCATGTTAAATATAATGTAAAAAAACTGAAAACAAGAGCAAAATAACTTGAAAGTAACATGAGTTCTATTTTTTTTCTTTTCAGAATAGCTATATGTTACATTTATAGTTTGGTTTTGATGCTGTTTTTTCTGTTATGAAAGTTGCTTTCCCTTTATTTACTGTTTCCTGTAGTCATATAGCATGGAATTGCAATTTGTATATGTAAATCTTCTTTGATTTCAATGTGTGAATTGTCATTGTTGGCTTACATAGTTGTTTTGTTGTGCCACAAAAAACTTGCTTTGAAACAAATGGCAATTGATGATCAAGATAAAGCTTTATGCTCATTCACCTCATTGCTGTTATCATATTGGACTTTTTTTCTTTTCAGTCGCAGTCGGAAAAATATGAGCTCAAGGATTTTCGAGATATCCTGATGTTATGGTATGACTCATATACCATATAGGGACAGATGCTGGATCGAAGCGAAACAGAAAAATCTGTCCAAACTGGGAAGTTACGTGGATTGGGTGCGGGGGCAAAGCCCCACGGTATGGTACAAGGGTAATGTTGTAATTACATATTGTCCCTAGGGTTTACTCTTGGGGTTATAAATAGGTCTGTTAGTAACCCCAGGAGATATCATCTATTTTGTAACCTCTTTTCTGAATATTGAAAGAAATACGCCGTGCTCTTTGCTGAACCTCATGAAATCTCTGTGTTCTTCTGGATTTAAGTTGGTTACTGTTTTTCTTCGCCCTAATTTTCTCAACAAGTGGTATCAGAGCGAGGTTCAAGGGCAAGGAAGAAATTTCGTTGACGCGAGGAAGAAGATTTGACGGCTATGGCAGAGTTCTGCTAGAGCTTCGGTCGGCTTCGGTCGGAGTTCCGCGAAGGAAGTTTTGCCAACCGGCGAGATCTGCGAACGACGAATCTTGCGCACAGGTTTTCGCGTGAAGGGGTTTTGGATCGGGGCTCTTTCGCGACGCAGGAGGAAGGAAGTTCCAGACAGGCGAACCCCAGAGAGGAAGAGTTTTCGGCTGAGGCTTGCGCCAGCCAGAAGCAGTGAAAGCAGAGGCTTCTGTGACAGGCCGAAGGATCGCGAAGGAGGCTTTGAGGCAGGAGAGCTGCGGTGCGTTCGCGGGTTCGGCTGAAAAGGGAAGGAGTGGAGGCCGCGACTGCCATTCGCGCGGGCAGAGGGGAGTTTGGCGTTNATGAGTGGTAATGCAAATCTAAACTGTCATATAAATCATATTAATTGAATGATATGAACCCTAATCTTCCAAAAGAAAGCCACAATATGCTTATTTATTTACATATCTAACAACTATAAATTGCACCAGTTGAGTAAGCATAACACTAATATCATCTATTGATCCTCAACCTGCAGCTGCAGTTCACGAGCTTCTTGCAAGCAGAGAGTGGATAAGTTCACGAGCTTCCTGATTGCTAACCTGAAAGATTAATCAAAGTTTAGTTAGTAAATCTCAATTCTCTAAGCCAATGAAAAAAAAAATATTTTGACTAATTGTAATCGCATGCAGCATCCGCAACCATTTTTTTGTGCATCTATGTTGTTATTTTGACCCCCAATTAATGAAGTAAAGTAAAAGGGCACTTTTGTAATGTGGTACCGCTCACCTACCACATCACACCTACCGTTCACCTACCGTTCACCTACCACTCACCTACCACTCACCTACCTCCCACCTACCACTCTTTTGNGAGGAAGATTGGACAAGAAAGATTAAAGAAATGGTCAGTATAGATCAAGGTCAAGCAAGGATGGCGGGAATCAGTCATCAAGGGGATCTTTCAAGTGCTATCATTGTCACAAGAACAGTCATTTCAAGAAGAACCTGCCCAGACAGAAGAATAAGGTATCAAGAAGAGACCAGAAGAATCAGGAGAAGCAAGCGTAGCCTCTGATGACTACGATTCTGCTGAGGACATGGTGCAGAAGAATCAGGAGAAACAAGCGTAGCCTCTGATCAAGAAGAATAAGTACCAAGAAGAGCCAGAAGAATCAGGAGAAGCAAGCGTAGCCTCTGATGATCAAGAATAAGTATCAAGAAGAGCCAGAAGAATCAGGAGAAGCAAGCGTAGTCTCTGATGACTACGACTATGTTGAGGACATGGTGATCACAGAATCTAAATTCTGTAAGGAGTGGATCCTCGACTCAGGGTGTTCTTTCCACATGTGTCCTCAGAAAGACTGGTTCGAGACACTGCAACAGGAAAATGATGAGTATGTTCTACTGGGAGACAATAAAGCTCAGAGGGTTTTTGGAAGTGGATCAATCAGGATAAGGATGTTTGACGGAGTTGAACGAGTACTGAAAAATGTCAGGTACGTACCAGAGCTCAAAAGAAATCTGATTTCTTTAGGTATGCTGGAGTCAAGCGGATGCTCGTTCAAGGCAGAGAATGGCTGCATCAGAGTAACCAAAGGCCCTCGTGTCGTCATACAAGGAGTCAGGAAAAAGGGACTGTACTCTCTTATCGGAAGAACCGTGATTGCTAAGTCCATGTACTTTTTGGACTTAGCAAACTCAAGCAAGGGCTGAAGTCCCCTCAGGGACCAGGTGGAGGGAATCTTTACTTCGAAGCTTCTCAATTGAGGGTCAAGGTGGAGAATTGTTATTTTGACTCCCAGTAAAAGGACATTTTTGTAATTTGGTGTCGCTCACCTACCACATCTCACCTACCGCTCACCTACCACTCACTTACCGCTCACCTACCTCCCACCTACCACTCTCTTGCTTCTATAAATAGAGAGGGTGNCAGCCAGTCCCTAAACCTCTGAAAAGCTTCATCCTTTGATTTAAGGATGAAAACCCATACCTTCCTGGTGTAGNTGATCGCGAACAGAAAAAGGAAGGAGCGTCGAATTTTCCATTGCTGGCCTGAGGAATCAAGGAATCTTTGATTTCTACTAGAAGAGAAGAATATTCCCCGAAGACAGAAGATATTCTTTGCCTTTCTTTGCTGCGGAGAAAGAATAAAATTGGGTAAAATATTCCCCGGAGACAGGAGATAGAGACGGAATATTCCCCTAATTAAGCTTCTATTGCTCTGCTGCTTAAGAAATTGGAAAGGAATTTTTTTTTTCTAATTGAAGAATATTCTTTGCTGGCAGCGTTTGAAGAAAGGAAAGTTGCGATTTTGTTTTTCTTTTCCCTTGGCCCGCGGAAAGGAGAAAAATTAAAGGAAACCTTTTTAATTAAATTGATTTAAATCAAATCAAGCAAATTTAATTAAGGATTTCCTTTGCTGGATAAGGAGAGGAAATAAAGGAAATATTTATTTCTTTTCTTGGAGGCGGAGAAGAAATTTTTTGCTTTGTTGAAAGATTTTGAAAGAACTTTTTCAAATTTTTTTCTTTCCTCTTTCAAAAAAAAAAAAGTTATGAGCAAGGATTTTTCAGAGAAATTTGCAAAAGTTTTTTGTTGCAGGATTAATTTTCAGATGACATTTTCTGGTGCAAAATTCGAGGTGGAAAATTCGACAGAACTGGTAACTTCAGTTTTTGGCAAACCAGGGTAAAAGATCTGTTGGCACAACAGGGAATCTTGATGGCCCTGAGGGCAATAAAACCAGATGCCATGAATGATGAAGATTGGGAAAAATTGCAACAGCGAGCGGCAGCGACAATACGTCTATGTTTGGCAAACAAGGTTATATATCACGTGATGAATTTAAAATCTACAGAGGAGATTTGAAAGAAATTGGAAACTCAATTTATGGCAAAATCTCTTACGAACAAGTTGTGTCTGAAGCAAAAGTTGTATATGTTGAAGATGCAAGAAGGGTATGATCTGGCACAGCATGTTAATGGATTCAATCAAATAATCACAGACCTGTCACGGCTTGATGTGAGTATTGAGGATGAAGATAGAGCGATGATTTTGTTGTGTTCATTGCCCTCTTCCTATAAACACCTGCTGATTACTCTAACATATGGGAAAGAGACTATCAAAGTTGATGAGATTACTGCAGTGTTGTTGGCTCACAACCAGCGGAAGCAGAATGCAGAGGCAAGCTCTCACGGCGATAGTTTATATGTTAAGGGTAAGCAGGATTGTGGAAGGAAGAAAGAGAAGGAGAGTTCTGGAAGGCAAAATTCCAGATCCAAGTCCAAAAGCAAAAAGACAATTCATTGCTACAGTTGCAAGGAGCCAGGTCATATGAAGAGGGATTGTCCAAAGCTGAAGAATCAGACTGGGGAGAAATGTGATATTTCATCGAAGTCTGTAAATGTGGTGCAGAATGATAATTTAGATTGCAGTGATTGTGATATGCTCTCAGTTTCATCAACTCAGATCACAGATGCATGGTTTCTTGATCCAGGGTGTTCTTATCACATAACACCTAACATAGAGTAGTTTACTTCATATAGGTTAACTAATTCTGGCTCATTCTATTTAGGAGATGATAGATGTTACAATATTGCTGGTATTGGTGAAGTCGGAATTCAGATGTCGATGACATAGTTAGAACGTTATGTGATGTCAGACATATTCCAAATTTGAAGAAAAATATGATTTCTTTGGGCACTCTACACAGAAATGGTTTTATTCCTAAGGCAGATGAGGATAGAGAAACCATCAGAATTGTTAAGGGTGCAGACAATATCTACAAACTGTTGGGAAGTACAGTTGTAGGTGGAGTTCATTATGTGGAGTCAGATGACGATAATACAAAGCTATGGCATATGTGTCTGGGTCATCTCAGTGAAAGTGGGATGGCAGAATTGCATGGAAGAAATTTGTTGCATGGTGTTAAAAGCTGTAAACTCAATCTTTGTAAGTTCTATATTCTTGGAAAACAGACTAGAGTCAGTTTTATGACTGGAAAACATAAAACTGAAAGGATTCTTGATTATGTACATTCTGATATATGGGGCCCTACTAGGGAATTGTCATTAGAAGGATCTCAGCATTTCGTTACCTTTATTGATGATTTCTCCGAGAAAGTTTGGGTGTATTTTTTGAAGCAGAAATCTGAAGTTTTTTATAGAGTTACCTTTATTGATGATTCCAAACTGGCAGAAAGATCAAGTATTTGAGGTCTGATAATGACATAGAGTACACAGATTCGCATTTTCAGAAATTCTGTGAGTAGCATGAGATTCAAATGCATTTTTTAGTGCGCAAGACACCACAGCAGAATGATGTGGCTGAAAGGATGAACAAGTCCATAACTAAAAGGGCAAGGTGCTTGAGACTGAATGCAGGCCTTCCTAAGAGTTTCTGGGCAGAGGCTGTGAATATGACATGCTATCTCAATAATAGATCACCTCAAGCATCATTGGGTGGCAAGGTCGCAAAAGAGGTATGGACATGTAATCCAATTAAATTTGAGCATTTACGGATTTTTGGATGTCTTGCTTATGTGCATGTACCTGGAGATGAAAGATCAAAACTTGATGCAAAATCCAAGAAGTGCAACTTTCTGGGCTACAAAAAAGGTGTGAAAGGATACAAGTTTTGGGATCCGATTGCAAAGAAGATGGTGATTAGCAGAGATTTAGTTTTTTATGAGCAGTTTACGTTACAGCAGAATCAAGATAAGGTGCCAGAGAAGAGTTCCAGTTCAGATGCAGTGCAGATGGATTTAGAACAGCTGTCAGTAGCTTCTGAGAGAGGTGAATGCTCAAATTCAACACCTGGTGATTCTATTCCAGATGATCTGCAGAATTATAATCTAGTCAGAGATAGATAGAGCGTGTCAATGTAAGGCCTCCAAGCAGATTAGGTTATGAAGACTTAGTCTCATGTGCACTTCTCATCAGCAGCGATGATCCAACCACTTTTCAAGAGCTATCACTAGCTAAGAGAAAGAGAAATGGATGGGTGCAATGGTTGAGGAGATGGAGTCTTTGTAGAAAAATCGCACTTGGGAGCTAGTTCAGCTTACCAGAGGGAAAGAAAACCATTAGGTGCAAATGGGTCTACAAAAGGAAACCGGCAGTATCAGAAAAAGAAGGGGAAAAGTTCAAGGTTCGATTGGTTGCAAAGGGATTTTCACAGCAGAAGGGGATAGATTATGATCTAATCTTTTCTCCTGTGGTTAGACATACTTCAATCAGAGCAGTGCTTGCATTAGTAGCTATTTGAGATTTGCATTTGAAGCAGATGGATGTTAAAAATGCTTTCTTGCATGATGATTTGGAGGAGCAGATTTACATGGAGCAGCAAGAAGGGTTCACTCAACCTAGACAAGAGCATCTGGTTTGTAGGTTAAATAAATTGTTGTATGGGTTGAAATAGTCTTTAAGACAATGGTACAAGCGGTTTGAATCCTACATGATGCAAATTGGCTACAGACAATGTGAGTATGATTGTTGTGTTTATGTGAAGAGCCTTGATGATGATTCTATTATTTTTCTGTTACTGTATGTTGATGATATACTGATTGCTGCAAAGAATATGAAAGATGTCTGATTTGAAAGCTTTATTGAACCAGGAATTTGACATAAAAGACTCGAGTCCTACGAAAAAGATTCTTGGATTGGAGATTCATCGAGACAGAGGCTCAAGATGATTATGTTTATCTCAACGAGACTATGTTAAGAAAGTGTTGGAAAGATTTGAGATGAGCAAAGCGAAGCCTGTAAGCACTCCTTTGGCAAATCATTTTAAGCTTTCTTCAAAACAGTGTCCTAAGACTAATACAGAAATTGAAGACATGTCAAAAGTTTCATATTGCAGTGCAATTGGCTGCTTGATGTATGCAATGATATGCACTCGTCTTGATTTGACTCATGATGTTAGTCAAGTCTACAAATACATGACTAAACCTGGAAGGCGCACTGGGAAGCAGTCAAGTGGATTTTCAGGTATCTGAAAGGTACTGTAGGACATGGAATTATTTTTGGCAGTTAGCAGAATGATCCTTCAGTTGTGGGGTATGTTGATCCAGACTATGCAAGCGATTTGGATGGCAGAAGGTCTACAATTGGGTATGTGTTTACTCTTGGTGGAGGGCCTATATGTTGGAAATCAACAATTCAGTCTATTATGACATTATCTACAATTGAAGCAGAGTATATGACAGTAGCTGAAGCTGCTAAAGAAGCCTTATGACTTGCTGGGCTAGTAAAGGAACAATGCGTTGAGCAAGGTAAAGTTCAGTTGCATTGTGACAGTCAGAGTGTTGTTTATCTGGCTAAGAACCAGGTGTACTATGCGAGAACCAAGCACATTGATGTCAGGTATCACAAGATCAGAGAGTTGATTGTGTCTGGGGAGATACTGTTGCAGATGATTCATACTGATGAGAATGCAGCTGATATGTTGACCAAGTCAGTTACTATCAACAAGTTCTTGCATTGCTTGGACTTGTTGAATGTTTGCAGTTGCTAGAGAAGCATGGTGGCCCAACCCACAGTGCTGCAGATGTAACTCTCAGATATTTTCTCCTAAGGAGCTGGATATTCGCCAAGGTAGAGATTTGTTATGGTATGAATCATATATCATATAGGGACAGACGCTGGATCGAACCAGAGCGGAGCGAAGCGAAGCAGAAGAATCTGTTCAAATTGTGAAGTTACGTAGGTTTGGGTGCGGGGGCAAAGCCCTGCGATATGGTACAAGGGTAATGCTGTAATTACATATTATGCCTAGGGTTTATTCATGGGGTTATAAATAGGCCAGTTAGTAAACCCAGGAGGTATCTTCTATCCTGTAACATCTTTTCTGAATATTGAAAGGAATACGCTGCTCTGCTCCCGATGATGTATGCACATTGCCGAACCTCGTTAAATCTCTGTGTTCTTCTGGATTTGTGTCGGTTACTATTTTTCTTCGCCCTAATTTTCTTAACACCTGACGATTGCTCAGCCACTATGGCCTCCAAACTTCCCTACTGACGTCACGGGGACCACACATCTAAGGGAGAAAGTTCTATAGCTGCCCACGAAATATCACAAAACAGTGTCGCTTCTTCTGTTGGGCAGACAATTCGGCAGATTCCTCTGACGACAACGATCGGGAGTGGAGAATATTGCTCGAGGAAAGTCTAGCACGGGAGGTACACTGTCAAAATGTTAAAAATAATATAATCATCTTATTAATTGTTTATAATTATTTTTGACTTTTTTTCTCTCTTAAAACTCACTGTGACGTGAGCTGAATATATATAATTTTGGACTGTTTTTATTTGAACTTTTTCCTTAAAAATATCAAATTTATAATTTCTGAGATTGAATAAAAATTGTAGAAGTCAAATTTTTATATGTTTAACTTGTAAAGTGAATTTCTGCTTCTGATGTATTATATATAAGACTGTCAATATTCGGTTCCAAACAGTTTAACTAGACAATGACAGAATGATCATTTTTTCCAGAAACAACTGCCCCACAGCTGTTTTCACACAACTCCAACAAGTTTCCCGTAGCAGCTTTCTCGAGCAATGCAGCTGCAGAAAGCTACGTCATATAGAGCCTGAATCTCTTAAATCATGGATAAAATAGTACATTTCATGTTTTTATATATTTTAAATGTAACAATATTTAAGAAATAAGATATAGAAAAAATTGATTTAAATATAAAAATTTAATAGCTTCTGAAATTAATAAT
>JXCR01133315.1:6048-23813 GCA_002079205.1 Phalaenopsis hybrid cultivar
GAAGAGATGGTATTTTTCATGTGCTATGTATGATTTGGGTGGTGAAAAAAGGTGTCGCTGGAATAATGGAAGTTTGGGTCTTAGAAGGCACAAACTGTTGATGGCATGAGAGGACGCAAATTGCAGATTCTGAAACTGAGTGTGGGTCTTTTTTCGATCTAAATATGTCTTATCAACATTTGCACTGTATCAGTTCTATATCTTATGCGCTCTTCTTGCTCTAAGATTTGTTTCTTGTTTCCATGAAGAGATAAATGCCTTGGATGCATTATGAAATATGCATAATAAAAAAGCTCAAGTTCTTTAATTAATCTATATTCATTTCATCAAAAATGTTTTCAATTTTAAATTTAATCCAACACTTTCAGAAAGTTCATTTTTTTGTTAAAAGAACTTTCAACGAAGTAATGGAAAATTAAGGAACAACATAAATTCATAATGACAAAGTATACAAATGTTGAATTTGGTCCAATATGTCCAAAAAATTTATATTTTGTTGAAAGAATCTCCAAAAAAGTGATGGAAGACCAGCTGCTTACAATAATGTTGAAGTATGAAGTTTATAAGGTAATACCAAAGGCTCGGAAGTGGAAACAAAAGCATTGTTATGAGGAACAGTAAACCCATCTAGCATTCCAAATTCANTGATGGCATGAGCGGAGGCAAATTGCAGATTCTAAAACTGAGTGAGGGTCACTTTATCAGTTTCATATCTTATGCGCGCTTCTTACTCTAAGATTTGTTTCTTGTTTCCATGAAGAGATAAATGCCTTGGATGCATTATGAAATATGTATAATAAGAAAGCTCAAGTTCTTTAATTAATCCATATTCATTTCATCAAAAATGTTCTCAATTTTCACTTTTGCATTTCACTGCTAAGTTCATATGAACTATATTGAATTTAATGTAAATTGTCATAAAAACATATAGAGGTAAGAAACAAAATAACTCAAAATAAATACAGCAAGTATGCAAATGTTAAATTTAGGGGCAGCTTATAAGTGCGAACGGCGTTTTCAAAACGCCGTCGTACCGTTTGGTTCGCACGTTTCGTCAGCTTATCCGAAACTGCGTTTGGGTTTTTACACGAAACGCAGGCCGCGGATCGACCCCTGCGGCCGTTTCAGGATAAACAGTTTATCTTGAAACGCACAAGCTGCCCCAAAAGGACCCTCCAACACTTTCAGAAAGTTCATTTTTTTTGTTAAAAGAACTTTCAACGAAGTAATGGAAAATTAAGGAACAACATAAATCCAAAATGACAAGTTTAAAAATGTTGAATTTGGTCCAATATCTCCAAAAAAATTTATATTTTGTTGAAAGAATTTCCAAAAAAGTGATGGAAGACCAGCTGCTTACAATAATGTTGAAGTATGAAGTTTATAAGGTAATACCAAAGGCTCGGAAGTGGAAACAAAAGCATTGTTATGAGGAACAGTAAACCCATCTAGCATTCCAAATTCAGAAGCTAAACATTAAGAAGGAAGACAAGTAAATGGTGCAAATGAACTGATAAAAATAAGATGAATGTGCCTCCGAGTTCTCTACAAATTTGAACTTGTGAGAGAACACTTTCACATATAAAAAAAACCACAAAATCAATAGCCTTATGCAGGACCAAAAAGGATTAGCTACCCAACGGTTGGAAGCTAAACAAGAATGCTAGTGCTAGAAGTTAATCTTTAGGTACAAGAGAAGCGTTTTCAGCACTGTCTACATGAAACACAGTTATAATTATAACCAACGCATGTGAAATTCTTCTATCGTGATACTGATTTCATATTAGCATTGCCAGCTCATTGCATTTATGAGAGAAGATTACAACAAGTTGAAAATTTAGTAAGAGTTTAGACCTGACGCTTTTCAGAGATATACAACACAAGTTCCCGAAGAGGGAGGACGAAGGAGGTGGAGAGGAAAAAGACGGGTTTCGTGAATTGCGAATCGGGGCCATAATCACACGTAGCCAGGCGGGGGGGAAACAGAGGAGGGTTTCATGCATAGATGAGAAAGGTCTTCGGGCAGAGAGGAATGGTAAAGAGGAAGGGAAGCGTTGTCACTGTCACGTGTAGAAGAAAGGAGGGATTTAGCCGCGCAGGGGCTTCGAGCGGAGGAGTTTGGGAGTAGAGGCTTACTCGAGAGGGAAAATATGACGTGAAGTCTTGGTCGTGGAAGACCGCGGAGTTTGGAGAAGACCATACATTGTTGTCGAGTGAATCATGGGAAGTTTCGGCCTCGTGAGAGAGAGGAGTGACGGTGAAAAGGACGACGAGCTAATTATTGCTGTGCGGAGAGCACACCCAGAGCTGCATGCTCTCTCCAATCACAGCCGCGCATCGCCGTTGCATGACGTTGGGTCCCACTGTCATACAGTCGCGATGCGCGGCTGTGNCTAAGTGGTGTGGGTCTCGATACTACTCCTCTAGATTAGTCGATAGGAAAGTTTTATAGCTAGATCAAGGCNTTAAGTGGTGTGGGTCTCGATACTACTCCTCTAGATTAGTCGATAGGAAAGCTTTATAGCTAGATCTAGGCTCTAAAAAAGAAAACATACTTCATTAAAAAATTGAGGTCAACACTTATTAAAATACCTCGTCGATTAAAACCTCGCCCAATGGTGTCAAATGGCGGGTTCCTAAATAACTTATGAATTATAGTCATAGGTTAATCATCATTAATAACTGATGGTCTATTTTATCGGTAATAATAAAAATTTTTCAGCATAAGTATTACCATAGTTAAGCGGCGGTATATTCTGCAGCTAAATCAACGCTAATAGTCGATCTGATAAACCATCACTATGATGTAAAAAATCATTTCATTTTTTTTCGACAAGTATTTTGCAATCGATTTTTGTCGTCGGTTACACCTCAAGTTTCCAAACAAGCTTAGCCTACTGAGCTAGAGAGCAATCAAGCGATATGCTCGTACATGTAAAATATCTAAAAAATATGTACAACCCTATTAAAACAGAGACAAAAAATATAACATTATCAAATTTTTCTCTCTTCCTCATAAATAAAAAGATCTTTTTGTGAATAAATGAGGTTAACGAGATTGATACGAATAATACGACATTTTATCATTAATTATTGTTTGCTCCTCTCTCTCTCTCTCTCTCTCTCTCTCAACTGTCACTCTATTTTTAGGGTGTGATTTAGGAACAAATCAAGAGTTAGCATCTTAAAAGGTATAGTGATCATGGATCATGCCATAAAAAATATGAAGAGCAGCCCACAGAGAAGAAAGCAATAGCAGAGACACCAAAAATATAGAGTGTATCGGAGAGTTTGTGAACCAGCAAATCTAAGAGTTGGATGTGAATCGATATGTGGTGGCTTGACTTGAGAGGAAGGGCCGACACCAATTAACTAAAGAGCCCCTTGAGCCCTGGAAAGAGAATGTGACTCTCAATACTTACTTCTATTGTGTTAGGTCGACATCAATCAACTAACAAAAGTTTGGCGCACATACTAAGACAACAAGATAGCCAAAAATGCATTCTCTTGGCAAATATATCAGGTAGAACTCCCAAAGCGGCTCAAAATATTGACACAAATGTTCAAATTCTAGATTATATCATTTTAACGGTTCGTTGTTATATCATTTTCAAAGTGCGTTGTTACACCATAAGATTCATCAGCGCTAGCGAGTAGGGGGAGGTCGGTGGTGATCAACATTTGTCGATGACTACTAGAGCATGAAATCATGTTTGTCGGCTCTTCGGTCCAGAATAGGACTGAAATTTGACTCCTTCTCTCAGTTCAACTCTAGCTTCATGTCCTTCTCTTCTTGAAGGGTTAGGGCTCTATTTACAAAGTATGGGAGTGCCTCCCCTGTATCACTTCATCATCCGANAATTATCAAATGTTGGATGTGAATCGATATGTGGTGGCTTGACTTGAGAGGAAGGGCCGACACCAATTAACTAAAGAGCCCCTTGAGCCCTGGAAAGAGAATGTGACTCTCAATACTTACTTCGATTGTGTTAGGTCGACACCAATCAACTAACAAAAGTTTGGCACACATACTAAGACAACAAGATAGCCAAAAATGCATTCTCTTGGCAAATATATGAGGTAGAGCTCCCAAAGCGGCTCAAAATATTGACACAAATGTTCAAATTCTAGATTATATCATTTTAACGGTTCGTTGTTATATCATTTTCAAAGTGCGTTGTTACACCATAAGATTCATCAGCGCTAGCGAGTAGGGGGAGGTCGGTGGTGATCAACAATTGTCGATGACTACTAGAGCATGAAATCATGTTTGTCGGCTCTTCGGTCCAGAATAAGACTGAAATTTGACTCCTTCTCTCAGTTCAACTCTAGCTTCATGTCCCTCTCTTCTTGAAGGGTTAGGGCTCTATTTACAAAGTATGGGAGTGCCTCCCCTGTATCACTTCATCATCCGATCGCCCAGAGAAATTTCTATGATCAAATGGTATTTTGTGAACATTTAAATACCTTCATGATGTCATAATTGAGTAATCTTAGGCTCGTTGGATTCTTCTCACTGAGAGTTAAATTTAACTATAATCTTGGCATATTTGGAATCTATCTGAAATTCGTATTTGCCACCCAAAGCTTCCAAATGTGGTTTAATGGCTTGATTGGACCTTAAATTGACTCAGATAGGGTCTATTTGGTGTCATTGGGTCCATCTCATCAAACAATATGATTTGATTTTATGTTTGCTAAAATTATAGTTATGGTGATTTTTAATTTGCGTTTGAATATTTCTTGTTTTTATTCATACTAAATGAAAAAAATATTGTTGATAGTTGGGAACTGCTCATGCACAAATCATTCAAATTAACATTATACCTTTGAGTTTCAATGCCATTTATTATTTTTTTGTATACTCTTGTTGTACATTTGCTCGTAAACATGATTTGTGAGATTTTACTTATGTTTTTTTTATTTAATGCTATGATTTAGAAACATCCTTAGAAAATTATAAAAATAGAAAATAAGATTATCCAATTAAGGAAATTCAATATTAAGTCAATATGATATATGTGTATCCACACACACATATACAAGATCATACATATTAAATTAAAAACCAACAAAACATCATGTATTTATCAAATTATATCTTCTTATGATGATTTAATTAGTTAATTTGTCTTGGCTTTCAAGATTCATAACTTGCATTTTATTTAACAAAAACATTCAATTAAACCAAGCTATTTGCAACAATAACTGACACTCCTTCAATTTCTAGCTTATAAAAAGCCAAATTATTTGCAAATACAAGAATTTAAATTACACATTCAAATAAACCATGAAGAGACAAACTAAAGACCTTTTTTGATGCATTTCTACTTCATAAATACAGTATATAAGTTATATAATTCTATATATATACTATAATGATTATTGTACTCGCTGCTCACTTCCAATGCAACCTTTTCCCGAATCTTGACGCCTTCTGGATTTGTTTANGTTCAAATAAACCATGAAGAGACAAACTAAAGACTTTTCTTGATGCATTTCTACTTCATAAATACAATATATAAGTTATATAATTCTGTATATATACTATGATGATTATTGTACTCGCTGCTCACTTCCAATGCAACCTTTTCCCGAATCTTGACGCCTTCTGGATTTGTTTATCTGAAAAAACATAATCTTAATAATCTTAATAAATGATTAATCATGTTGATTATTTAAAAAAAAAAATCTAAAATGTTGAGTCCAAGGTAGCTAGAAATGAAAAATAGCTTGCATGATACTTACAATTAGCATTAGGCAAATAGTCATAAGCTTTAAAGAAACCTCTATTCTCTCTCATTAGCTCCTTCCAAACTGCACAAAAACTCTCAATTAATCAGCCCAAATAAGCAACAGAGATAGAGATAGAGGGTCTCTAAGCAACAGTTGCAATTATTTGAAGAAACAACTACAAAGCTGCTGCAGAAAAGCTGTCAACTGTAATTTTTTGAAAAAAAAACAGTCAAAAACATAATTTTGACAAAGAAAAAAACTGTGATGCGGCTCCGCCTACGGCCGCCCCAAACGCACCCAGAGATAGTCAAAGAGAGAGACCTGTAATGGTGACTAGAGGCTCGATGCGAGCATGCAAGGAAAGAGCCTTGATGCACTGATCCATACTCATGTGAAGCAGCAGACACCTTTCAATCAAGCACTGAACCTTTATCATGCCATTTTTGACAAATTCAGCCATAATTTCATATATTTCTAGAAAAAAAAATATAGAAAAATATATATATACAAATAAATATATTGATCACCATCCTTATGAATCTGTGCGGCTGGCAGCGCAAGCATGGAAGATGCTGAATATGATCCATCTCTTTCTTCTTACACGAAAGAGACAACAAATATTATAATAAGGAAATATAAGGGAAGAAGAAAGAAAGAAGAAGAAGACAAAAGGAAATTAGAAAAGCGTGCGTTAATGGAGAAAACAAGGGTTTTGAAATTGTCTCCTTAATAGTTGGAGGAGGGGAAGATATTTGTGGGGTTATATACAAAGGTGAGGGGCAGCGTTATGTTATCCACATGGTATCTAAGTGAAGGGCCAAAAGTGCATAGAAATCTAGGNCAGAAAAGCGTGCGTTAATGGAGAAAACAAGGGCTTTGAAATTGTCTCCTTAATAGTTGGAGGAGGGGAAGATATTTGTGGGGTGATATATAAAGGTGAGGGGCAGCGTTATGTTATCCACATGGTATCTAAGTGAAGGGCCAAAAGTGCATAGAAATCTAGGGAGATGGATCAAGGAGAGATAAGAGGAGAGGCAAAAGGATAGAAGGAAGGTACGTAGTGCTATTATATGGTGTACACGTGGCTTACTCAAATATCTTCATGTGGAATTTCGTGGGCCCCATTCCCCTTCTCTTTTGTGTGAGCAAAAATTGCATTTGTTTAATAATTAGGATAATTACATGGCTATTTATAAAATATATTATATAATCGATGTATTTATGCGTGATAAGATCAAATTATTGAGAANGGATAAGGGGAGAGGCAAAAGGATAGAAGGAAGGTACGTAGTGCTATTATATGGTGTACACGTGGCATACTCAAATATCTTCATGTGGAATTTCGTGGGTCCCATTCCCCTTTTCTTTTGTGTGAGCAAAAATTGCATTTGTTTAATAGTTAGGATGATTACATGGCTATTTATAAAATATATTATATAATCGATGTATTTATGCGTGATAAGATCAAATTATTGAGAATTTGATGAAAATGAAGAATATGGGTTGGGGTTAGGGGTGTAACTCATGTTCGGCTCATTTATATTTCGAGCTCAAAAAATGTGTTTGTGTTCGGCTCGTTTGCTTGGCGAGCCGAACATGAGCCCTTCACGAACAAAGAATCGTTTTGACAACCTTAATCACGTAGTCATAAGATGTAAAGGATTGGGACAAGATTTAAAACATCATTCGAATCTAATTTAATAATTTTTATTCTAATTTCTTCATTAATGCTTTTAATTGATTATAAATCTTTGTTGTCTTGTAGTCAATTAATTTTTTTAAAAAATACTACTCTTCAAAAATATTTATATATAATTGATTAGTAGTATTTCAAGCTAACACAAGTCGAACACGAACGGACAAATATTTGTTCGTGTTATTCGTGTTATGCTCGTTAATTTAGCGAACGAGCCGAACACGAGTTGTTCGCGAACAGCGAGCCGTTTTGACAGCCCTAGTTGGGGTTTTATCATCAATTTTGATATTTGAGTGAGAATTTGAAAAATGGATCAAAGCGGGTGCTAGATTTGTAAATAAAAATACTTTGGATGTCATATATCTAAAAAGCCCAATCAATGTACAAAGAGTAATTATATATATATGCCACTTGAGGCATTGCTATTTACAAAATGTAGTATCATGTTAATGCTTTTATATTACTGAACTAGTTTATTTATGTGTGCTACGATCAAACACTTGAGAATTTGATAAAAAAGAAAATTATGGGTCGCAATTTTATCATAAATTTTGATATTTATGTTAGAATTTGAAAAATGGATGAACGAAGGTGTTAGATTTGTAAATAACAATGTTTTGGACGCTATGTACATAAAAAAACCCAATTTAAAAGGGATAATTACATAGATACCATCCGACATTGCAATTTATAAAATCTAGCACTCATATGATATTTTTGAACTATCGAAGCGATGTATTTACGCGTGTCATGATCAAACCTTTGAGAATTGGATAAAAATAAAGAATATGGGTTGGGGTTTACCATGAATTTGAACATTTGAGTCAGAATTTCAAAAAATGGATGAAAGAGGGTGCTAGATTTGTAAATAGCAATGTTTCGGGTGGTTTAATGTGGCTTTATTCAAATACATGAAGGTATTTAGATACATACCATCATTAAATTCTAATGAATTTACATGCCTAACACCCTAAACTTTACCATACATGAAAATGTGTATATCATTTTAATAAAGCATGGTATTCTTTTGTGAGAGATAGAGTTGAGTGGTAGAAATGTAAAAAATAAATTTTGTGTGTTAGATATGTAAATACATAGGAATTGGGTGGTATGAATGTGAATGCCCTATGAATAAATAGAAGATTGACTAAATAATTATTTACTTAACTCAAAAATAATGTTCTAGTTCAATTTAGTTAGTGTCAAGGGTTACTCATACTCTATGATCTTCATCTAAAGTGTTGAGAAATTAGGGCCAAGAAACGCAAGAATCGACACAAATCCAGAAGAACGCAAAGAGATTTAACGAGGATCGACAAAGATGCATACGTCATCGGGAGCAGAGCGACAACTTTCCTTCAATTCAGAAAAGGAGTACAAAATACATAATTAAGACCTAAGGTTACAAACATGCATAATATAACCCTAGAGTACAATATGTAATTACAGAATTACTTGTACCGTACTGAAGGGGCAACGCCTCCGCATCCCCAACATACATAACCAAAAACTCCTTCAATTGGACAGATGCTTCCGCTCCACCCCACTTCTCTTCGGGATCTATCTCTTATATGTTATATGAGTCATACCTAACATAAAAACAATTGCATAGTGAGGATTACATTGAAGCAATTTCCAAATGCTTGATTGCTAACTCGTTTTAGTGTTTTTTACCTTCAAAATCCCAATTAAGAACATCATTTTTAATTCAACATAATTGCACTTAGCATTTGCGGTCCTGATTTATTTTTTGCAATGTAAATTTGTATCATTTGTATATATATAATAAAAATAACTTAAAAAAATATATAAAAAATAAAATAATTAGATTAAAATGAAGAATATGATGAATATGTCAATCATGTTCGATCCAATTTTTTTTAGGTGATATCGTAAGTATATATGATGCGTGCTAGAAACTTCGTGAAAGTAGAGTAATGATTATCGTCTTAACATTGAAAGAGATTTCATCACACACTCAGGTAAGAGAAAACAACAAGTAATGACGCCAGAAATTTTTACGTGGAAAACCCGTAAAGGGAAAAAACCACAATACCTAGCTAAGATGTAAGAAATCTACTATTTAGAGAAGATAAATCAGTATTTCGACCAACCCTGGGCATACAATTGCAGAATTATGAGTGGAAATTAAGAAGTTGTGTGTTAAAGTGCTTGACATATGAACAATCTTCTTCCAAAAACAATCACAAAAGAAGATACGACTAGTGAATCTTCTTCTTCTAAGTCATTTGTATGGAAAAATCACATTAAACAAACAATTGGGTATTAATAAATCTATGCAAAGCAAATTACATAATTTAGTTAATGAGTGTGTGTTTTTTTTTCATATTTTGAATTATCGTAGTATGAAATTCTATAAATATTATTAATCATTCCATTTGGCCTCCTTGAAATAATTAATTTAAAGAGTAACATTGGAATCATGGAAAAATTCATTGTGTCTTCTTAGATGAATAAATTCATTAATAGTGTTAATTAAAGTTCTTATTTTGATGTTTTTCTTGGTCCTATGAACCAAGGGTTTCTATGAATGTTATGTCATCATTGATTATTAAGGTTAAAGAACTCACCAGTGTTTTAAGTAGTCTTTCAACTAGTTAATCATTCTTAAGTGCTTTTCTTGCAAGAATAACTTATTTATTCTTAGTCTTTCAATATGTATATAACTTAATTAATGATAACGATGAAACATATTTATAAATCTTTCATAAATTTTCGTTCATCATTTTGTTTTTATTGAATGTCTGCTATAATTAATGACTTGACATCCAAAAAAGCATAGAGTTTCTTGAGCACGCGTCACTTCAAATTTTCACATATTTGATTATAAAATATTTGATGCGATTTGAATTTGGCATTTTTACACTTTGAATTTAATCTCGAGAAGCTTCAACTTCCATGAATTCCTTAAAAATAACATCTAACTTCTTTATTATAGAAAATAAATAATTTAAAGCCTTTTAATAATGAAGTCTTATGCATATTTTCACATAATTGATAATCTAACATTTATGATTAAAATTATCACGATTCTAAAATGATCACGCTCTTTCTCTTGCTTGTCTGTCTTTGTCGTATGTCATGTTTTTCTGGTTCCTTTATTCTTGTGATCATTTATATGATTCAAAATAGACTTATTCGGAAAATGGAAGTACATGACAATGAACAAACTGATGAATCATTCAAAAAAAAAAAAAAAAAACGAAAACAACTTATTAAGTGACTAATTTATGAGTAAATTACAAGCAAAATGTAATATTCAATAATCTACAATTAATAAATCAATCACACCATAAAGATAGTCCTAAAATGCGTAGGTTACCAGCTCAAGAGAGTGAGAAATTTAGTTACTACTCATTTGAATGAAACACAATATAGAATTTATTTCAAAACCAAAGAAAATATAAGTCAGAAAAATTTCACTTATATGCTTCATTGAATTACAAGAGTTTACAACAAATCCACCGTGATTTCCCTCTCTCAGCACATAATACTCTCAATCTTAATCACAATCACCAACACTCTATCTCACTCAGAATAACACTCTCTCATATCCACAACACTTCATATAATTCACCTTTAAAGTGATCCGACTGCTCTCTAGTATTCTTCGGCGAAACCCTTCGCCATGACTTCCTCTCTCCTCCAAAAAGCCCCTACTGCTTCGTATTAGGCCAATTATACTCCTCATATGCAAAACAATGCAAATTGAGGTGTCTGAACCGTAATCTTGCACATAAGGATGTCTGTGGCGTAGATACGGTGCATAATGATGCATGGGCATCCATTTCTCTGCCTCCGTGTGCATGAGCTCTAGTATTTGACACCTAAAGCTAGTGACTATGGTTATGTGCATCTAAGTGCCTTTGAGTGGAGGTGCCTGATTGACAAGTTTTTGGGCGTCCGGCTTATCGCCTAAGCACCAATTTAGCTTGTTGTGTGTCTGTTTGATCTCCTTTGCTTTTTAAGTTGCTAATCTCCTATATTCTCCATATAGGACTACATATATTATAAAAAATGTATACAAAATGACATAAAAATTATAAAAAATAGTATAAAAATATCATGCACATTTGCTATATATCACACACCACTTAACTAATTAGCCCCACTTCAAAAATTTCAATTTTATTATCCCTTTTTAAAATAAAATGTATATTTTCATTCATAATTTTATGAAGCGATTTTAAGTATCAAATTTTTGATGGTTTCAATGTAATTATATTAAAATGGAGTGGTATGTATGTAAATTTCCTTACCCAGGGTCCCTCCCTAATTTGATTCAGGGAAGAACCGCAACAGGGTCGGGAATGGCACCATTCGACCCACCGCCTGATTTGCAGCTGCGATTCACTTGATTTAGAGGAATATCAGATCTGCGAGAGGCATCCGACGAGAGAAGGCCTCTGGGTCTTGGATTCTCAGATCCCTCTCTGATCTCAGTCATGATCTCGCAGTTCTTCGTCCTCTCTCAAAGAGGCGACAACATCGTTTTCCGGGATTGTATGATCTCTTTCTCTCTCTCTCTGTTTATTGTGTTCTATCATTTTTTAAGTAGGTTTCTACTGTCACGCATTCAGATTCTTTATGGGCCTTGCCCAGGTAATACTTGACGGAATAAGAGCAGATGGGACTTCTTGGCTTGATTTATGGGTCTATTTTCTCTTTCGTTTTAAGTTAAGGCGATGAAAGTCCCGGAAAGTTATTCATTATTTGGATTCACGCATGNACGTAGTCATAAGATGTTAAGGATTGGGGCAAGATTTAAAACATCATTCGAATCTAATTTAATAATTTTTATTCTAATTTCTTCATTAATATTTTTAATTGATTATAAATCTTTGTAGTCTTGTAGTCAATTAATTTTTTTAAAAAAATACTACTCTTCAAAGATATTTATATATAATTGATTAGTAGTATTTCAAGCCAAGACAAGTCGAACACGAACGAACAAGTATTTGTTCGTGTTATTCGTGTTATGCTCGTTAATTTAGCGAATGAGCCGAACACGAGCTGTTCGCGAACAACGAGCCGTTTTGACAGCCCTAGTTGGGGTTTTATCATCATTTTTGATATTTGAGTGAGAATTTGAAAAATAGATGAAAGTGAGTGCTAGATTTGTAAATAAAAATACTTTGGATGTTATATATCTAAAAAGCCCAATCAATGTACAAAGAGTAATTATATATATGCCACTTGAAGCATTGCAATTTACAAAATGTAGTATCATGTTCATATTTTTATATTAGCTACGATCAAACTATTGAGAATTGGATAAAAAAGAAAATTATGGGTTGCAGTTTTATCATAAATTTTGATATTTATGTTAGAATTTGAAAAATGGATGAAAGAAGGTGTTAGATTTGTAAATAACAATGTTTTGGATGCTAAGTACATAAAAAAAACCCAATTTAAAATGGATAATTACATAGATACCATCTGTAACATTGCTATTTATAAAATCTAGCACTCAGATGATATTTTTGAACTATCGAAGCGATGTATTTACGTGTTTCATGATCAAACCTTTGAGAATTGGATAAAAATAGAGAATATGGGTTGGGGTTTATCATGAATTTGAACATTTGAGTCAGAATTTCAAAAAATGGATGAAAGAGGGTGCTAGATTTGTAAATAGCAATGTTTCGGGTGGTTTAATGTGGCTTTATTCAAATACATGAAGGTATTTAGATACATACCATCATTAAATTCTAATGAATTTACATACCTAACACCCTAGACTTTACCATACATGAAAATGTGTATATCATTTTAATAAGCATGGTATTCTTTTGTGAGAGATAGAGTTGAGTGGTGGAAATGTAAAAAATAAATTTGGCGTGTTAGATATGTAAATACATAGGAATTGGGTGGCATGTATGTGAATGCCCAATGAATAAATAGAAGATTGACTAAATAATTATTTACTTAACTCAAAAATAATGTTCTAGTTCAATTTAGTTAGTGTTGAGGGTTACTCATACTCTGTGATCTTCATCTAAAGTGTTGAGAAATTAGGGCCAAGAAACACAAGAATCGACACAAATCCAGAAGAACACAGAGATTTAACGAGGATCGACAAAGATGTCTACGTCCTCGGGAGCAGAGCGACATCTTTCCATCAATTCAGAAAAGGAGTACGAAATACAGAATTAAGACCTAAGGTTACAAACATGCATAATATAACTCTAGAGTACAATATGTAATTACAGAATTACCTCTGTACCGTACTGAGGGGGCAACACCTCCGCATCCCCAACCTACATAACCAAAAACTCCTTCAATTAGACAGATGCTTCCGCTCCACCCTACTTCTCTCCGGGATCTATCTCTTATATGTTATATGAGTCATACCTAACATAAAACAATTGCATGGTGAGGATTAAATTGAAGCAAATTCCAAATGTTTGATTGCTATCTTGTTTTTGTGTTTTTTACCTTCAAAATCCCAATTAAGAACATCTTTTTTAATTCAACATAATTGCACTTAGCATTTGCGGTCCTAATTTATTTTTGCAATATAAATTTGTATCATTTGTATATATATAATAAAAAATAACTTAAAAAAATATATAAGAAATAAAATAATTAGATTAAAATGAAGAATACGATGAATATGTCAATCATGTTCGATCCGATTTTTTTTTTAGGTGACACCGTAATTATATATGATGCGTGCTAGAAACTTCGTGAAAGTAGAGTAATGGATTATCGTCTTAACATTGGAAAGATTTCATCACACACTCAGTTAAAAGAAAATAACCTGTAATGACATCAGAAATTTTTACGTGGAAAACCCGTAAAGAAAAAAAACCATGAGGCCTAGCTAAGATGTAAGAAATATACTATTTAGAGAAGATAAATCAGTATTTCGACCAACCCTGGGCTATGAGTGGAAATTAAGAAGTTGTGTGTTAAAGTGCTTGACATATGAACTATCTACTTCCAAAAACAATCACAAAAGAAGATATGACCAATGAATCTTCTTCTTCTAAATCATTTGTATGGAAAAATCACATTAAACAAACAATTGGGTATTAATAAATCTATGCAAAGCAAATTACATAATTTAGTTAATGAGTGTGTGTTTTTTTTTCATATTTTGAATTATCGTAGTATGAAATTCTATAAATATTATTAATCATTCCATTTGGCCTCCTTGAAATAATTAATTTAAAGTATAACATTGGAATCATGGAAAAATTCATTGTGTCTTCTTAGATGAATGAATTCATTAATAGTGTTAATTAAAGTTCTTATTTTGATGTTTTTCTTGGTCCTATGAAGCAAGGGTTTCTATGAATGTTATGTCATCATTGATTATTAAGGTTAAAGAACTCACCAGTGTTTTAAGTAGTCTTTCAACTAGTTAATCATTCTTAAGTGCTTTTCTTGCAAGAATAACTTATTTATTCTTAGTCTTTCAATATGTATATAACTTAATTAATGATAACGATGAAACATATTTATAAATCTTTCATAAATTTTCTTTCATCATTTTGTTTTTATTGAATGTCTGCTATAAATAATGACTTGACATCCAAAAAAGCATAGAGTTTCTTGAGCACGTGTCACTTCAAATTTTCACATATTTGATTATAAAATATTTGATGCGATTTGAATTTGGCATTTTTACACTTTGAATTTAATCTTGAGAAACTTCAACTTCCATGAATTCCTTAAAAATAACATCTAATTTCTTTATTATAGAAAATAAATAATTTAAAGCCTTTTAATAATGAAGTCTTATGCATATTTTCACATAATTGATAATCTAACATTTATAATTAAAATTATCACGATTCTAAAATGATCACACTCTTTCTCTTGCTTGTCTGTCTTTGTCGTATGTCATGTTTTTCTGATTCCTTTATTCTTGTGATCATTTATATGATTCAGAATAGACTAATTCGGAAAATAGAAGTATATGATAATGAACAAACTGATGAATCCTTCAAAAATAAAAAAGAAATGAACGAAAACAACTTATTAAGTGACTAATAAATCAATGAAGCACCATTAAGTTAAATGTTAATATTCAATAATCTACAATTAATAAATTAATCACACCATTAAGATAGTCCTAAAATGCGTAGGTTACGAGCTCAAGAGAGTGAGAAATTTAGTTACTACTCATTTCAATGAAACACAATGTAGAATTCATTTCAAAACCAAAGAAAATATAAGTCAGAAAAATTTCACCTATATGCTTCATTGAATTACAAGAGTTTACAACAAATCCACCGTGATTTCCCTATCTCAGCACATAATACTCCCTCTCTCCTCCAAAAAGCCCCTACTGCTTCGTATTAGGCCAATTATACTCCTCATATGCAAAACAATGCAATTTGAGGTGTCTCAACATCTTGCGCATAAGGATGTCTGTGGCGTAGATATGGTGCATAATGATGCATGGGCATCCGTTTCTCTGCCTCCGTGTGCATGAGCTCTAGTATTTGGCACCTAACGCTAGTGACTATGGTTATGTGCATTTAAGTGCCTAGGATTTGAGTGGAGGTGCCTGGTTGACAAGTTTTCGGGCGTCCGGCCTGTCGCCTAAGCACCAATTTAGCTTGTTGTGTGTCTGTTTGATCTCCTTTGCTTTTTAAGTTGCTAATCTCCTGTATTCTCCATATACCACTACATATATTATAAAAAATGTATACAAAATAACATAAAAATTATAAAAAATAGTATAAAAATATCATGCACATTTGCTATTATATCACACACCACTTAACTAATTAGCCCCACTTAAAAAATTTCAATTTTATTATCTCTTTTGAAAATAAAATGTATATTTTCATTCATAATTTTATGAAGCGCATTTTAATGGTTTCAATGTAATTATATTAAAATGGAGTGGTATGTATGTAAATTTCTTTACCCTGGGTCCCTCCCTAATTTGATTCAGGGAAGAACCGCAACAGGGTCGGGAATGGCACCATTCGACCCACCGCCTGATTTGCAGCTGCGATTCACTTGATTTAGAGGGATATCAGATCTGCGAGAGGCATCCGACGAGAGAAGGCCACTGGGTCTTGGATTCTCAGATCACTCTCTGATCTCAGTCATGATCTCGCAGTTCTTCGTCCTCTCTCAAAGAGGCGACAACATCGTTTTCCGGGATTGTATGATCTCTCTCTCTCTCTCTCTCTCTCTCTCTCTCTTTGTTTATTGGGTTCTATCATTTTTTAAGTAGGTTTCTACTGTCACGCATTCAGATTCCTTATGGGCCTTGCCCAGGTAATACTTGACGGAATAAGAGCACATGGGACTTCGTGGCTTGATTTATGGGTTTATTTTCTCTTTCGTTTTAAGTTAAGGCGATGAAAGTCCCGGAAAGTTATTCATTATTTGGATTCACGCATGAGAGCTGTTCTTGACTAATGACGTTTCTGTTTCTCTGAGATTATATTCTATTGGAGTTTTGATTTCGCAAGGATAGTGTTTGAAGTTTGGTTTTATGATTTCGTCTGAAATTTCAGTGTATTGCTGAGATTGGTTCTGGATTTGGCTAGATATTGACTAAAGTTGATGTTACTCTCTAGTTTATGTTACAATTTTAGGGAACTTTCAGGGATGAATTTCTGCTGATTTGAGGATGCGGTAACTCTTTCACCTGAGATTTTGGCATGAAGTTCGTTGTTGCAATGCTCAATCATCTATCAAACATGTGAAATCAATTCAAAATTTATTTGCTTCATTTGGGAAATTATTTTGAGTGTTGCACCCACAACTATTTGGGCTGTTTAGTCAAACAAATAATTAAAAAAACTACACAATTAAGGGTTGTTTTTGGTCATCTGCAGGTTTAAAAGTAGTTACAAAGCATTATGGGGAAAAAGTATATTTCTTAAAGTTGCTATCGGCTGCTATGGATCTTTAAATTAGATTTTTTTTTGAAAAATTTGGATCACAATTTTCTTATGGCTTTCACTCACCAGCTTTTTATTTTGTAAAAAGCTACTTATCACTACAAAAAATTGAAAAATAGAAAGAAAGTGATAGTTGCTGAGAGAAAAAGCTACGAGAAAGCAGCCCCAAATGAGCCTTAAGAATGTATAGTAAATGAAATGTACTTCATTGTTTATTTTGTGGAGAAACAAATGATAAGAAGATTTCATTAGAAAATCAGTTTCAGTGCTAGGCCCACAACTTTAGGTACAATGCTTTACTTGGGAAGGAGCAGTAGGAGTGTAAGGCAGCAGTTGGCACGGGAACTGTTTGTGTACAAGAATGTGAACTAGATAATGGCCCTTTTGTTCCAGTTTTATTATTCATCATATTAAGCCCTTCGAATGTTCTAGGA
>JXCR01133316.1:507-16887 GCA_002079205.1 Phalaenopsis hybrid cultivar
TCGAGCCTAATTTTATGAGTTCAATCCGGCTTGTTTATTATGAAAGATTTTTAAAAAATGGAAAATTGAATGAGCATAGGAGATAAATAATAAAAAATTGTTTGATATAACATTTAAAATATCATTTTTAAATAGTTTTAATAATTTAGAGAGGATGTATTAAATTTTAATATATTTTGAATATATGATATATTAAACAAGACACCTCATGAGCTAAAGAGTCGAGTCGCGGCTAGCTTGAGCTAGCCTTGTTAGCTCATCAAGTTCAGCTCACGAGCCACCTACTGAGCCGAGCCCGACCAGCCAGCTCAAGAGTTAGGTTGACTCGGTTGTGGGCCTAGCTGCATGTGTAGAACAAAGCATAAAAAAAGATCCATAGTATTGTTTTCTCCTGTTTTCTTTTTAACAGGCTTGTAGCGAGATGGTCATGCCCTTATCTAGGAGCAAAGTAAATAGCATGTTCCCTGCATACGAATTTAATTACTCTGCCTTTGCGGACGAGTGCAGTCAGAGCTACGGTGTAAAGCCAAGGCCTGCATGGATAACCACAGAATTTGGTGGCCACGTAAGTCTAGAAAAACATAACTTATATATGCTATCTAGATTCACACCTTGCCTATTTGTTGCAATTTTAAGTTTGTATTTTAATGTTATAAAGAGTGTGTGTGTGTGTGTGTGTGTGTGAAATTTAAATTTTTATTTTAATGTTATAAAGAATGGATGTGTGTCTGTGTATGTGTTGTGTGAGTGAGTGAGTGAGTGAGTGTGTGTGTATGTGCGCGCGCGCGCGTGTTGTGTGATTTGCACTATGCCTTGCCTTTTTTTACAATTTCAAATTGTATTTTAATGTTATAGTGTGTGTGTGTGTGGCGCCTTGCCTTTTTTGTTACAATTTTAAATTTGTATTTTAACGTATAAAGAATGTTTGCATGTGATGTGTTGTTTGTTGGGTGTGTGCGTGTGTGTTTGTGTTGTGAGCATGCGCGCATGTTGCGTGTGTGACGCCTTGCCTTTTTTTATTACAATTTTAAATTTCTATTTTAATGCTATAAAGAATGTGTGTTGCGTGTGTGTGTGCGCATACTCGCGCGTGTGTGGAAGGTTGTGCTCAGTGAAGTAAGTTTCTGCAATGCGAGATAGCCTCTAGCTTTATCCTTGTACCCATGATAGGTTGTTAATACAATATTAGAATGTCGAATGGGACCATATGAAAGCTATAAATGCAAAATACGTAGTCTCTACAAATGGATGCCTCATGCACAAAAGGCTCTTGCCATTGTAGCATGATATGGTAAGTTCTATATATGCATTCTTACCCTACGAAGCATCGATTTTCGTTTCAGACTTCTAATATATTAGGTCTCATTTGGATGTTTGGGGATGATAAACATATTTGAAAAAAAAAAAAATGATTTGAAAGGTAAAATCTTCATTTTTCTTGAAGATATCTATATGGTTGAAAATTCATATTGATTATGATAAAATACTGAAAATGATGTGACTTTTACTTGATCTAATAGGATATAAGTAAAGTGCTAAAGAAATTTGGGAGCAACATCATATTCTCAAATGGATTGCTGGATCCTTGGAGTGGTGGCAGGTAAAGTATTCCTTCATTTAAATTGCTGTGGGTTCTGTTTTTATTTATTTGATACATTCATTATGACTTATTTCTGGTACATGCAGTGTCCTTCAAAACATATCTCATAGCATAGTTGCCCTTGTTACCGAACTGGGTATGATTCTTTCAATATTTGGTTTCTTAGAATCTTTTAGTAAGAGAAACTGAAATGTTCTCTTATGTTTTAGGTGCACATCATATCGATTTGCGTGCTTCGACGAAGGACGATCCGGAATGGTTGGTCGAGCTCAGGGAAACAGAGATTAAGCTAATCAAGGGCTGGATAGATGACTATTTTCAGGAGAAGGCTTCTTATAGCCTATAGGATTACTACATGAGGCATTTTGGCTTCCATTCTCCCTAATTCTGAGAAGGAATGTATCTATAATTGACAAGGATTGATATATATCACTGTAAAACATTAGGGAGATTGGAAGAGGGACCGTTTCTGTGTGATATTCTTTTATCACTAGTCTTATCCCAGTTATTTAGTTCCGAAGCATATATATATGTATGTATGTATGTATGTATGTATGTCCCGGGCCGTGGGATTAAGCGGGGAGGCCCTCTTTCTCCTATGATTTTTATTTTGGTTTTTGATTATTTCTCCCAGATTATCAATCACAAATTTAGTCATAAACCAACTCTACATTATCAGAATAAAGTTAATGTGTTGGTCTCACATTTTGCCTATGTTGATGATGTCGTCTTATTTTCTAATGCCTCTAAACGCTCTATCAGAAGTATTTATAATATTTTGGAGGACTTTCAATTGCTGTCGGGACTACACTTTAATGCTACTAAATGTAATATCTATCTTGGTAAGTTGGTAAACAGCTGCACTGCTACTTGGGCTACGAATTTTACTGGTTTCTCCATTTCGACGTTTCCAATTAAATAATTGGGTGTCAATTTAATTAAGGGTAGAATTCGACAGTCCCAATTGGATGAATTGGTGGATAAGATAAGGAAGCACATGCTTGATTGGAAGAGCAATTTCTTGTCTTTTGGAGGCCGTATCACTGTGCTTAGGAGCATTGTGCAGAGTATGCCCTTACATGCATTGCAAGTTCTTCATATCAAAAAAAGCACACAAGATTCTTGAACGATCCTTTAATAATTTTTTGTGGGCGGGATCTCATTCGGGTAAGAAGTGGTGCTCTTGGAAGGTAATTTGTAAACCTACTTTGGCGGGAGGTTTGGGGTTCAAGCAGCTTCATCATATTGGTGAAATTAATTTATTTAAACATTGGCTTAATTTTTGGAGTGGTCAATCCTTATGGGCAAGTTATTTACATGAAAGGTACNTCATTAAATCAGATTTTTTTCACGGTCCGTCTCTTTCACAACATAAATCCAGATTCACTGAATCTGATTGTGAGGCGGATTTAAAAATTTCTTCTGCTGCTACTCAAAAGTGCATCCCCGTCGCATAGAATGTTGGTTTTACTGGATTTGACAAATTCCATTTAAGGTAGATTGCAGCCAAATACTGCCTAGTTCTAAACAAGTAATTAGACTCAATGTTACCAACATGCGTACGCAATTGTAATTGTCTTTTGACCTCTGAAGAAATATTGCGTAGATCAAAGAAGCCATCATATAGTAAGATGGCATATTATACTCGTGAGTGCGTTAAAACATAGCCTTCATCACTCATCTGCAGTCATCGTCTTTGATAAGCATACAATAAATGCATTGACTTGGGGTGAGATTCTCGATGTCTAAAGGCTAATTTGGGATCATTTTTTTTCTTTTATTTTTAAAAATATAATTGTTTAATGTGTTTTTAACATGTTTTTATTTATTGCTTCTAAAAACAAATAAATATGTTTCTAAGAACACTCAAAATAATTTTTGAGTGTTTTGAGTGTATTAAAAATCAATCAGATCTTAATCAAACAGACCAAATATGTTTTGTTTTAAATTAAAACATAAATAAAACAAAATAAAAACAAAAATAGAAGAAAAAAAAAGTTATCCCAAACAACCCGCAAGTGATTCAGCCATGGATTGCTACATAACTGCTTTAAGAGCTCGAAACAAAGGGATAACAATCGTTGTCATTTTGATTGATGAGAGATTGTGCGGATTCAGCCTTATCTCCAAAAAATATCATTAGTTATCCTAAATTATATAGGACATGTACTGTTTAAATAATATCTGATGCATGAGAAAATGACAGAAAAACTAATATTGATGCGCTTTAATGGCTTCTTGCAAACATCAGTTGGTTGAAAATTAAACATGAAATAACTGACATAGGAAATTTAAAGGATCAGCCAAATTATCAACTCATGTACATGTAGGCAAGAATCTCGCAATTCATAACAAAAGAAAATATGTGCTTCGAAGTATGACATACTGAACTTTGGCTCAGCATAAAATGAGAAGATTAAATGTGTTATAGAAATTATCTGAAATCCTCCCAAAGCCATGATTTTTTTCGACATATTAAACGTCGACCATTAGATGATCGTCTTAGATGGTTTGGTCATATTAAACGTCGACCATTAGATGATCCAATTAGGAGAGTAGATGTTTTAGATTCGACTTGTGTTAAGAAAGGCAGAGGTAGACCTAGGAAGACTTGGGCTTATTGTATTAAAAATGATNAACCATTTTCTACACATATATCCTTATATTATATGTTGGTTCATTTGGATGACACAGAACGATATTAAACATGTTAATAGTAAACCTCGATGCTCCAATGTGATCTCCAATATTCTTTCTTATGCTCTTAAAATTTATAAGTTCAGTGGTAAGAAGGATAATTTCTTCTCGGGTATTATATATTTCGACTCTCTTCCTCACCCTCTGCAGAGTAGGTTGCTTTCGAAACCAACCTTGGTGAAGTGGCAACCGACCCCGATGGGGTGGGTGAAAATTAATACGGATGGTAGTTGGAATTAAAGCAATGCTGGTTTTGGGGGAGTTGTGCGCAACCACAGAGGTCGCTGCCTGCTTTTTTTCTCTTCTCCATGTATTGCAGACTCTGCTGTGGAGTCTGAAGCTTACGCAATTTTAATGGCGGTCACTATTGCGGTCTCTTTGAATTGGTCAAATATTTTGATCGAGACCGACTCTAAGGCTCTTTTTGAGATGTTAAATCAAGGGAGACTTGTCACTTGAGATGTTGCTTACCACATTAACCGTATTATTCGAGTATCCTCTACAGTTTCGGTTCTTTGGAGATTTATTCATCGCGAAGGTAATAGGTCGGCTAATTGGGTGGCAAAACGCGGTGCCTCCACCTCCACGACCTTAGTCGATACGGTGCCTCCCTCTCCTTTACAGGTTTTACTTCATGGGGATTTAATGGCTGAACCTTATCTTAGGAATGTTAATAGCTAATTGGTTTGGTGTATTTATTGCTTATGGTTTGGTTTCCACTTGCTTTATAGAGATGTTTCATTTTTCTCGATATTATTTGCTGGATTTTCATTTCTCGGTACAAGAACGGTTTCAATGTATGTTTATGCAGGATCTTGATGATAGCTTTTGGCTTATTGGGCTTGCTATTCGATTTTTGCCTTCTCACTGGAACTAAAAGCCTTCACTTTGATGTTGCTGCTCGACATTACTGTTGGATTGGGATCTCGTGTACTTGTAGTTTTTTCGGTATACTTTTCTTTAGTATACATTTTGGACAATTACATGTATTTTTGGATAGATTTTTCTTTAGGCGTTTATTTTATTTCGCGTTATGTTGTACTGCGGAGACTGGAAGCCTTTAGATGGGTATCCACTATCCCTCCCAAACTTTGTAATCTCTTTTTAATTAACGCGTATGGAACCACGAGCTGCTCTTTTAACTAAAAAAAAATGTATATATGTGTATGTATGTATATTTTAAAAGGAATGGCCAAAGACTATTAGCGAGTCTCGATCATTCTTAGGTGTGTTAAATATTCGAGTATAATACCCTACACAAGGGGAGATTCGAACCCGTGATTTGTGGGGACTTACGACATTTAAAGAGGCTTCTCTATCAACATGCCAAGGCATGCGCACGCGCATATTTATATACGAGGGTTGAAGATTTAGATCAATATATGTGGATAGAATGAAAATCTCTAAAAAATTATTAAATTTATATCTATCAAGCGGATCAATTGATAGTTCTTATGTTTCTTGTGAAAAAAATTGAGCTTGTCATATACAACCTTACTCAATATTTATGTTGCTTGTATATTTGGAGGTCTTAGAACTGAAACACGAAGAGAGAAAAATTCAGATTCATCTGCAACAAAATTACATGTAGAATCATTTTATAGTTGTAAATTTTCATTTTTGCATTCAATTCTTAAGGAAATGTTCAAGAAATTGCTATTGTTAGGTTATAATCTTTAAATTAATTTGAGCAGATAATTAAACATTAAAGATGTCAAATTCACTAATATAAATGAATAAATAAATGTGGAACCGAACATATGTCTATGAACTTATAAACTTCTATACTTTTGGGCTGTGTATCTTTCAATCTAACATGAATAATCTCTCGTAATGGTGAAAATGATAATTTCTTTTTCGTCTTAGATTGAGGATCATAATTGTATTTTTATAACTAAATATCTCTTTTCTAAATGAATTGTGTTTTACTTTTTTGTCTAAATAAAAGAGAAAATTACATATAGAACGCTCAAAACATTGCTATTTACAAATCTAACGCGCTCTTTCGTCCATTTTCCAAATTCTCAATCAAATATCATAAATTGCAATGTTGAGCGTTGTGTATGTAATTATCCCAAAAACTCATCTCAAGTAAATAAATAAAAAAGAAAACAGTTTACAATAAGAATAATATATTCATGAGCATGTATAGCCACTATTTATACCTAATAATCATGGCCATGATGCATCAGTTAGCAATTCCTGAAGCTATTTTTAATGGAGAGCTTGCGGTTTTGGGGCTGAACTCCTTTCTGAGGCTTTCCTCCAACTGATTGAAGAGTGAATTAAACAAACCTGTGAAAATTCAATAAGTTCATCTACTCGCAACGTTAAATTCAGCCAAACGTAAAAAAGAACTAGAATTAAATCCAATGCTTCATTAAATCAGATTTTTTTCACGGTCCGTCTCTTTCACAACATAAATCCAGATTCACTGAATCTGATTGTGAGGCGGATTTAAAAATTTCTTCTGCTGCTACTCAAAAGTGCATCCCCGTCGCATAGAATGTTGGTTTTACTGGATTTGACAAATTCCATTTAAGGTAGATTGCAGCCAAATACTGCCTAGTTCTAAACAAGTAATTAGACTCAATGTTACCAACATGCGTACGCAATTGTAATTGTCTTTTGACCTCTGAAGAAATATTGCGTAGATCAAAGAAGCCATCATATAGTAAGATGGCATATTATACTCGTGAGTGCGTTAAAACATAGCCTTCATCACTCATCTGCAGTCATCGTCTTTGATAAGCATACAATAAATGCATTGACTTGGGGTGAGATTCTCGATGTCTAAAGGCTAATTTGGGATCATTTTTTTTCTTTTATTTTTAAAAATATAATTGTTTAATGTGTTTTTAACATGTTTTTATTTATTGCTTCTAAAAACAAATAAATATGTTTCTAAGAACACTCAAAATAATTTTTGAGTGTTTTGAGTGTATTAAAAATCAATCAGATCTTAATCAAACAGACCAAATATGTTTTGTTTTAAATTAAAACATAAATAAAACAAAATAAAAACAAAAATAGAAGAAAAAAAAAGTTATCCCAAACAACCCGCAAGTGATTCAGCCATGGATTGCTACATAACTGCTTTAAGAGCTCGAAACAAAGGGATAACAATCGTTGTCATTTTGATTGATGAGAGATTGTGCGGATTCAGCCTTATCTCCAAAAAATATCATTAGTTATCCTAAATTATATAGGACATGTACTGTTTAAATAATATCTGATGCATGAGAAAATGACAGAAAAACTAATATTGATGCGCTTTAATGGCTTCTTGCAAACATCAGTTGGTTGAAAATTAAACATGAAATAACTGACATAGGAAATTTAAAGGATCAGCCAAATTATCAACTCATGTACATGTAGGCAAGAATCTCGCAATTCATAACAAAAGAAAATATGTGCTTCGAAGTATGACATACTGAACTTTGGCTCAGCATAAAATGAGAAGATTAAATGTGTTATAGAAATTATCTGAAATCCTCCCAAAGCCATGATTTTTTTCGACATATTAAACGTCGACCATTAGATGATCGTCTTAGATGGTTTGGTCATATTAAACGTCGACCATTAGATGATCCAATTAGGAGAGTAGATGTTTTAGATTCGACTTGTGTTAAGAAAGGCAGAGGTAGACCTAGGAAGACTTGGGTTTATTGTATTAAAAATGATATTAATTTATTAGAACTAAATGAAAATATGACACTAAATAGGACACAATGGAGAAAAAGGATTCATGTAGCCGACCCCACGTAGTGGGATTAAGGCTTTGTTGTTGTTGTTGTTGTTGCCTCCCAAAGCCATAGTTTGGACATTTTATATAATGAATTCGGTTAATCTTCATGTAGTTCAGAGGGATTATGCAGATCAAATTATATTTTTATGAAAGATATAAAAACAAGATGCAGAAAAAAATATGACTGAAATCAGAAGGTCAATTGTAAGTACCTGAAACAGCTGATCTATCTTTTGCCAATGAAGACCATCTCACAAGAACTGTACCTGGGATCTGTTCAAGCACCTAAACAACAAACATGGAAGGCAATCAATGCTGTTAAATTAAAAACGAAGTACTCATTGTGTTGAATGAAATAACGGGGCATACCGAAACACAAAATGCACATCGTGGCTCGGTAGGCATGTTTGATGGTTGATTTTCAGCAGATTTTAAGGAGCTAACATTATTTTCAGGAGCTCTATTAGCTTTGTCCTTGGACAAGGTCACCTAAACAAGGTAGCAGGTTTCTAAATGAAAAAATGTATTATGTAAATTGCTGCTTCCAACGAAAACATACCTTCACAGAAAAGGAAGGCAGATCAAATTTGCACGAAACTCCCTTATCCAAGAAAAAGGATTCCATTGATTTTAATACTTGAACTGCACCACCTTGACGTTTCAAACCCTGAAGCAAAAAAAGAATAGCCTAATCAGTAGAGAAGAATTTCACAGAAAATCACTCAAGCTAAAACAGAAAAAATGTTGGTGCTGCGAAATAAAAATTTGTGTACTGAAATAAAAAAAGGAAATTTTCAGATCAAATGGCTTCAGCATCAATATTTTCCTTTTAAAGCTGAAGGTAAGATTTGATGATTAGATAGGTGAAGAAAATAGGTGGATTAAATCTTAAAAATGGACTGAAAAAGAACTTTAATAATTCTCATTAACTTGCATTAGGAAAAATAATATCTTAAGAAATCAAGGCTAAAAGTTGTTGGAGCAGAAGACAACATGATATTAATCAATATCCATGGAAATAACAGTAAAAGAGTAATGTTTGCCAAAACAAATACTACTATAGAGTTATATTTTTGGTTCATATTTACAGTTTCGACAAACAGCTAACAAAAAATGTAGCAGCAAACTGATACTCACCATTTTAGGCTATTGAATAATAATCAAAATGTACACAATGGTCAAAATCTGCCTCATGTTACGTCTGATCAAAAGTTTGTTTGAAAAGGCTGATCCAAATTTTTTGAACAGTTCCCCAATTAACGAGGAAAACAATTCAAAGCTAAGTAGGACAATCAAAATCACTGTTTCCCTGTCAATATAGATGGTCAAATCAATAGTTTTCATTTTCCAATCACAAAATTGTGATGTCCTCCTATTCATGAACCTAAAATGGGCTATTCCTATCATTCAGTTGGACTTATTGTAACCTTTGTATTTGGTTTTTGGTTTTTGTGTTCTATGGTGGGGTGTGCCGTATTTTCTTTTTCAAGGAGAGAAACCTTAGGTTTTCTTTCTTGCGTGAGTTGTCGGGGGTGTGTAGTAGGCTTCTCTTGTCTTTTGCTGTAAGTTTTTTGGATGGAATAAAATTCCCTACGGGATTTATTTAAAAAAAAAAGATCCTCAAACATCGTCATTGAGACCATCATCCCATCATCATCATTAGCCTTAATATATTTATTTAAGCTTATAAATTCTTCTGTTCATTCCAATTACCTTTTGCAGCTGGTCTTACCCATAGTCAACATACATCCTTTCCACAATGTCTACTGATAGGATGTTGTGGAATAATAGCTTGATCCTTTCATAAAGTTATTAAGAACATATAGAAGTGTGTAGGGCTATAAAATAGAGATTTCCCAAATGTCAAGTGTAGACAGAAAACTTCTACAGAAAGCAGAATAATATATAGAAGACTGAAGTAGGAAACAAATTAATTACCATAATTACATAATTACAACAATGAAATATTTCCTAAAAATATGTCCCCACTAAATAAGCCAATCCATTGAATAAGTCAATATTGATTTTTGATACATAAAATTGAGTCCGTATTAATAACTTGATAAGAGGATCTGAAGGTTGATCGACATGGGCAATGTGAATGACGCCATGTTAAACATGATCTCAAATATGATGGAAGCCCATTGAAAAAAAAAATTATACTAGAATAAATAATGAGATTGCAGCAGATAAGAGTCACACTAATATTATCACAAAAATAATGGAAGATATGGGAACAAAATGTTTAAGTACAGTGAGGAGAAAACATCTTTAATATAGTTTGGCTGTATGGACAACAATAGATCAATATTATGTTATTTATGAAAGGACCACAAGTTGGGGTTGATACTGAGTTGCCCAATTTAAGAACTAGTAGTGGTGTATTCATCCTTACTATCTGCCCAGTCAATATATGAAACTTCAATAAGTAATAGAAAGGCAGCATGATTAAAAGCAACACCACAATCAATTGTTCCACATCTCCATCACAACAGTCTCTTGATGACATTTCAATATTTTATGGTTGGCCGATGCATGAAATGTGAGAGGTTGTTGACCACAAAGGAAATATCAAGCTGCATAATACAAATATTGAAAACTACCAACAATGGTATGCTACTGTTGACCTCATTTTTAGTGAGGTCTTAACCTCCTAATCTTAGAATCCCAAATCCAGCCTTAGGTGTCCCTTATTGACTATCCTAGCGGACTAGCAATGGAACCCACCTCCTGTAGAANTTTGTCTTGATTGTTGTTGTTTGATACTGCTTTCTGCTCTGTTTTATGCGAAGGGATTACCTCGGTGCTGCATAGAAGGTACTGTTTTTAGTAAGGAAGATTTAAATGCATATCACTCAATTCTGATATATCTACATATCTAACAGCTGAACTTGAATTTTTACATATATGCCACTTTATGTTTGCTTGTAAATGTGTATTTCATTTCTTAAAAGTTAAAATAGTGTTATTTTTTATGTGATATGAAAATTTTGGGTGATATAAATGCAAAAATTAAAATTTAGGTGTTAGATATGTACATACATAAGAATTGCGTGGTGTGTATCTAAAAGGCCCTTTTAGTAATTGATCTTATGTTTGTTTTGTTCTTTTTCCTGATGCATTGCTTTTCCATGAATCAATGAAAATCATGAGAATTAACAATGTTATTGAAACAATTTGATGTTCAACAATGCACATCAAAGTTTAAATCAAATAAGAGAATCAAGTAATTCTAAATTATTTCATTACCGAAGCGTACCTTAATGTTTGCTCATTATGGATGCTGATACTCTCACATTTTAGATTGTGCTTAACATTCTGTTCTTCCTGCATTAAAGAAAAAAAGAAACCTATAGTTAGCAAACTCATAATATTATTCCAATTTTCTTGTTTTTTTATGGCGGATTCGAATTATTTAGCATGTGATACTGACTCAGATAATTTGAAGATTTCTCCTTCAATTTTGGATGACTTATACAGTAGGCTGTATTCTAAGGAAGAATAAAATAAAATATGTAACAGTTAATGAAATATATAAGAGGTATGAAGATTTTGACCATATTAGGCGCATTACAATTGAAGATAACAAAATTTTAGTTAAAGATGACAACATCAAGAAAGTGTTAAATGTTAAAATGCTGCATTGAGAAAATTTTATATGCAATTCTTAAGGAAGAAATCTTTATGGATAAGCATCTTGAATAAAAGAATATTCCATTTTAGAATTTTTAAAAAAATGTGAAGTTGAATTTGCTCTAAAAGGATGCATAAATATAAAGCTTTTAAGTTTCAGTAAAAGGTTTATCAGATTTATAGCATTATGGGTGATATTGCAGTGGTTTGGGCAACAAATATTTTTAATAAAATTTTCATGAGTAAGAAGAATGGATTGGAGAAGAAATATTTTTGTAGAGGTATTCAAGAACGAAGGAAATTTCTAAGATTTTAGAAAAATCAAACTTATAAGTCATATAATTAAATTATGCTAGAGGTTGATGGAATACAAACATGAAAATGATAAAGTTTTAAAGTATCAGTTTAGCTACACGCCAGAGAATTTCACAATGGGAGCCATTTTTATGCAAAAAAATAAAAAAAATAAAAATGCATAATGAGTAGAGAAATGACAATCATATGCTTTTTATTAATTGGGGCAGTGGGTTGACATCCTCTGGGCTTACCACACCACCTTATGAACTCCAACTAAGAAGACGACTTATAACTTGCGCTGGAGAGGGAAAAAAGTTTTTCTCATCCTTTCCCAACAGGTGATTTGGAGTCTCTTTTTTTTGATATTCTTTGTGAAGAAGGTGCACAGGGGGTCCTAGAGGAGTGTAAAATGAAAAGGTTTTTCCCATTCCGGCCCAGCAGGTGATCTGAGTTCTCTTTTTTTTATGATTTTCTTTCGTGGAAAAGGAGAAAGTTGTCCCAAAAGTTATCTTCGACCTTGCTCAGCAGGACCTCCGGGACCTTTCGCGATCTTCTTTCGCACTGCTAAGATGAGGACATCCTGGAGACCTCGCCTTACCAAAACTCAGAGAAAGTACTAGAACCCCTAGGACACAGTGTTGAAGCCGACAGAGAGTAACTTGATTATGTTCTAGAAGAAATACTACTTCCCGAATGATATGATGGTGAAGCTGTAAATCTAAACCGATTGAGCTGACTCACCCCCTCTAGGATACATCGCGTTTAACAAGGCTATATTGCGAACCAATTTGTGATTTCAGCCACCACTCGAGTTCGTAGACATTCTTAAGGCGATCAGAGTTTGCATCGCACAGCTTTCTTATCGGTTAACGATGACCATCTTCGGGTTTGTCTTTTTCAAATGATGTGGGTCGAAGTTGACGCAGATTTGTTAGCAACACATATGTCCTTGTCTTTCAGATACAAGGCACTAGACTTCCACCCGAAGGATCCAATGAGACAGTGGTCCATAAGCTTTTTCTTTGCTCAAAATGACCGGGGGTTCCATGAGAAACATGGAAAGCTTCAACATCTACTCATCTCCCTCCATACCACCGACGATGTAATATTATGGATGCTGGGATTTCAGGACATTAATGAGATGCAGTTCGAGATTATCGGGTTTTATTTTCGCTCTGATACGGGGTCGTGTAAATTTAAAAATTTTAGTTAATCAAATAATCAAATGCATCATAGAAACTAGCAAACCTCATCGAAAAGTAGAAATACAATTTTTACGATGGGTTTAATTATTCAAACTAAGCAAATACTAGATATCTGCATTGGTTTGCGATTTAAAACCAATAGATTATGTCCCCTATCTTATTTGAAGACTAGATATGGTTTTAATTAGTTTTAAGGTCTTCTTCTTCCTAGAAAGGCAAGTTTCGATAATTAATTACATCTTAAGCAATCACAGCTACTTAAAAAAACCCTTGATTAAGGTTGTGGTTTGTCCTCAAGAAATTAAGTTTATGTTTCTACGATTGGATATTAGATTTCCAAATAGGAAAAGTGCAGAAGTTGAACAGTTGCTAACGGAGGCCATGGGGATAAAAGGTAGGGGACACTCGAAGACCGAGGACGCCTCAGTAGTATCCCAGATTGTCCTATTGTTTGACATTTGACATTGTTGAAGAAAAAAATAATAATTCATTCTGATGTTTTGTTAGAATGTTAGGACTTATACTGCATAACATACAATCATGCATGAGCCTAAATGTGAGGATTTACGTCGTAACTAGACAAACAATCTCGGGGTGAAGTTCGCCGAGAGAAGTGAAACTTCGGAAACCTAGCCTAAAGGAAGGGAAACATAGAATATAATGGACTTACAACCCTGCTCAGGAATGGCTGCCATCTAAACTACCTAATCGCATTCAAAATCATGCATAGCTGGTCTTGAAGATGTACGGTTGGGTAGTTATTATTCATTAGGAGTAGTAGGCCTTAAGACTTGATTATAAATCAAGCTGCTTAAGTATGTATGAAGTGCATAATGTTCTAAGACTAATGCGAACATATTTTGAAATTTCAAATTTAAATGTTTTATGCTTCACCACACTCAAATGTTTAGTTGTATTTGATTAATGCTAAGTGCATCCAAGCAAGCTATGTAATGGGTTATGCAGATCCTTGATGATGAATGCATAGAAGATCTGTTCAAAAAGCCCATCGGTATGCCTAAACAGAACTCACTCTATAAGGTAGGGGTTATTACGGTTCAAACCATCCCTTTCCGTGCAAGGAGTGAGGGTCTGAAGACAAGGAATATGAGCAATATTTTATGCACATGTCCACAGATCATGTTATCTTTCAAAATCATAAATCGAAAAGGAATTTCTACTTAGTTTTATTTGGTGTCAATCGATGTTGTTTAAATATATAGTGTTTCTATGATTGTGAATGCAGCGATTTATGTGGTTTAGTTTTGGTTATGAGTTTTTGTTTTGAAAAATTAAGTTGAAGTTATTTAGGTTGAGGTAGAAGGTTTAATCCTTAGGTGAGTCTATCGGTAATCCAGGTAAAAGACAAAAATGTACATATCGACCTATAATGTGGGCAGGCCTTGAATGAATACAATCAAATTGATGGTATGAGTACTAACCCTAACTTATGTTGGACTCCTCAACTGATATCATCCAAACTACCATTGATGATTTGGTTGGGGTTCATCATTCGCTTCGTGTTTTGTCTTCTTTTGAATAGTTTAGATGTTTTATAATCAATTGACCATGACACTTCCCAACTCTATAATAGAAAAAAAGATTCAAAGGAAAGATCCTAGGTTACTACAACAGCTTATTTATTTATAGCAGCTCTGCAACAACCTAATAACATGTAAAATAAATCTAAAACAGAATTTTGTATTTTGTCTTTAACGACCCTGCAAAACATAGTTAGAAAGGTTTATTTTAATGTGAGAGAAATAAATATATTTAGTTTGATTATTAACATGTTAATTATTACTCTTTTTATTTAGAACAACTCGGTCAAGATGCCCACGGCTTTCGGTTGTCCCGGGATTGTCGAGTTCCCTGATCTACTTAATCCAAAGGGGTGGTCAAGCTCACTCTGACCGGAAGATTCTTGTCATTAACCATGAGCTATGTCATCCAAGAGATCTTCGTAGACCCGGGTAGCAGAGTAAAAGTTGTGTTCGGTGATCTTTGTTCATTCGGGTTTCATTTAATTTATAGTGTCTTTTTCGGATTTTAGGGGGTTGAAAATTTTAGGTTGCTTAAGACTTCTTAGCTAATTAAATTTTATGTTTTTTTTAAATTTATTTTTGATGTTGAAATGACCTGGTCAAGATCTCATGGTCTCGTCGTCTCAGGGTCATTGAGTTTGTGATTTTATTAGTCACGAGTGACCGAAAGATACTTTGTTAGCAGCCATGAGTTGCCTACTTCAAAGCTCCTCAAACTAGGTTGTGTTTTATAGTTGAAGTTTATGTTTTAGTGATTTTTAGGGTGTGTTTTATGTTATATCTTTTATATTTATTACGAATCTTACAGTTCAGCCCATATTGTTTCTGGATTGTGTATTAAATTAAGTGTGCTTTTATTCTCTTATAAAAGGTCAAACACTCCTTAACTTTGTTTGAGCTATTGTAAATTTTGAGTTTGGTTCAAGTTAATTGAGGTTAGCCCGAATTAGTTTAAGTTGATTTGGACTATCCCAAGTTTGATTTGGGTTAGCCCGGTGTTGACCTCATTTTAGTGAGGTCTTAGTCTCATACTCTCAGAACAAATAATCTAGCCTTAGGAGTTCCTTGTTGACTATCCTAGCGGACTAGCAATGGAACCCACCTCCCGTAGAACTTCAAGCCACTTCTTGACTCATTTTTGTGAAGAACTCGCATGAGTGGTTCGAAGCACTCAACTTTTAGTTGCAAGGGCTCCGGACCAACATGTAGAGGGCCCGAAATTGAGTTCCTATAAGATCAACAGCCTTAGGTAAACCCTTTGTGACTCGATTACTCACGAACGCTGCAATTCACGCAATCACTGCACCACACACAATTTTGGCTTAAATCGACTCGCCCGTCGACGAACTCGTCCGGACGACCCCAGATGACGAAACGGACCACGCCGACGCGTCCGGAACATCAACTTTAGCTAGGAAGGACACCCATATTGCTGGGGTTATACGCGCGCACAAATGACACGGAAATCGGTGCATTTTTTTAGCGGGCGTGGGCCCGGGCCCAACCCAGGTTCATTTTGAGTTTGACTTGAGCTGACTATAGGCTANTAGCGGGCGTGGGCCCGGGCCCAACCCAGGTTCATTTTGAGTTTGACTTGAGCTGACTATAGGCTAAGCCCGGGCTAATTACCTCAGCCCACAGATTTTAAATTTCAAA
>JXCR01133320.1:0-22379 GCA_002079205.1 Phalaenopsis hybrid cultivar
GCTAGACCTAGGCTACTAAAGAAGTTTTCTAGACCTCAACCAAAAGTGAGGTCAACAGTCTCAGATTTAGTACAGTCGGACCAGTCAATGATTCTGAATTTTGCATGGTTGTTACTAGTGAGTCAGAAGAGGATTGCCTCGATATAGAGGGTGACTCTAATGATCAACCAATAGAAGATGCTCTGCCAAAATTTTAGAAAGAAATTAAATCTATCGTTGATGAAGTCAAAGAGATTAACCTCGGGACTGAAGAACAACCCCGACCTACATTTATAAGTTTTCTACTCAATGACGAAGAATCTGCAGAATTGATCAAACTATTAACAGAATTTAAATATTACTTCGCATGGAGCTTCGATGAAATGCCAGGACTGTCTGCAGAAGTTGCAGTTTATAAACTCGGGGTGGACAAGAATATAACCCCAGTAAAATAAGCTCCCAGGAGAATGCGCCTCAAAATAGAACAACAAGTCATCATCGAGGTGAAGAAATTAATAGATGCCAACTTTATCAAAAAAGAGAAATACCCCATGTGGTTAGCTAACATTGTACATGTTAAGAAGAAAAATGGACAGATCCGTTTTTGTGTCGACTTCAGATATTTGAACAAGGTAAGTCTAAAAGACGAGTTTCTACTACCCATACCAGAGATGATTGTGGATATTGCTTCAACACATGAAATTTTGTCCTTCATGGATGGATCATTGGGATACAACCAAATCAAGATGGCTCCCGAGGATGCAGCACTTACAGCTTTTAGAACACCGATGGGAATTTCTGCTACACAGTGATGTCGTTCGGCCTAAAGAATGCCGGAGCAACATATCAGCGCGCAATGACAAAGATTTTTGATGACCTCATTCACAACCAAGTAGAATGCTACGTGGATGATTTGGTCATCAAAAGTAAATGAAAAATAGACTATTTGTACGATTTAAGGATTGTGTTCAAACGATTATGATGATATGACCTTAAAATGAATCCCTTAAAGTGCGCCTTCGGCGTGACTTCTGGGAAATTTCCAGGATTCGTTGTCAGTCATCGGGGAATCGAGATTGACCCGGATAAAATTAAGGCTATCTTGGAAATACCTCCTCCTAAAACCTTGAAACAACTATGTTTCTTCCAGGGGAAGTTGGTATATCTAAGACGCTTTATTTCTAATCTCTCAGGTAGGTGTCAGCCTTTATCGGCATTAATTAAAAAGGACGCCAAATTTATTTGGGAAGAGAAATGTTATCGGGTCTTCGAAGATGTTAAACAATATTTAATGACACCTACTACCTTGGCAGCTCCTATCTCAGGGAAACCTTTGATACTTTATACCACAACCTTAGACGACTCTCTTGGAGCCCTCTTAGCCCAAGTCATTGAAGAGAGTAAAGAAAATGCACTCTACTACTTGAGCCGTCACCTAATACCGACGGAGATAAGGTATCCACCTATTGAGAAGCATTATCTGCCAGCTCAAAATCTTAGACATTACATGCTTTCTCATAAGATTACCCTAATCTTGAAAGTTAATCCATTGCAATATTGATGACCCGGCCAACACTCACCGGACGTTTAGCAAGATGGTCAATGATCTTATTGCAATTTGATATAATTTTTGTTCCCCTCCGTGCTATCAAGGGACAGATACTAGCAGACTTTCTCGCTGCACACCCACTGCCAGTTGGGTCTTCTCTCAACGATGAGTTACCGATGAGCGAATACTACAAATGGAATTCTCCAGTGCGCAACGTTGGGAGATGTACTTTGACGGTGCTTCGTAAGCCAGAAAAGATAACGGATTAGGCACAATTATACCAGGCGAAGAAGGGATCAGTTTGATCTTTATCACACAAGATAAGGGTATGTTGAGGTTCTCATACCACTTGATAGAGTTGTGCACCAACAATGAAGCAAAATATGAAGCTTTAATCACTAGATTGGGAATGGTAATCTCAATGGATATAACAAACATTGTCATCTATGGCGACTCCCAACTCGTCATCCAGCAAGTCACCGAACAATACAGAATTTTGAAACCAAGATTAGCAGAATACCCTCAGTACACGATGAAGCTCCTAGAGCAGATTCCTGATGTAACTTTCTGCTGGATTCCTAGGGGAGATAATGCTCATGCCGATGCTCTAGCAAAACTTACTAAGGAAATGGCATGTCCCCCGGTGGATTCCATTGAAATCACAATGCAAGGAAAACAAGTCCTGTCTCAGATTGATCTCAAAACTCTACACAAGCTAAAAAAATAAGAAGCAATAAATACAGTTGCAAACATCAACGAAGATTGGCGCAAGCCATTAACAAAATATTTGCATAACGGAAAGCTGCCAGAAGACAAGTCTAAAGCACATCATATCACAAGAAGGGCCATGTCTTACGCCATATTGGAAAACATTCTCTATAGAAGTTCATTAGATTAGATGTGACTGTGGTGTTTGAGCAGAGCCGAAGCACAAAATATTGTCAAAGAGGTACATACCGTATTGTGTGGCGCTCACCAGTCAGGGCCGAATAATGAAAATGAAGATCAAAAGACTCGAGTATTATTGGTCAGCAATGATGTTCAATTGCATGGATACAGACAGAAAATGTCACCAATGCCAAGTGCATGGGGTGGTCTTACACCAGCCTCCAAATGTCCTGCACCCAACTATTGCCTCGTGGCCATTTGAGTGTTGGGGCACGAACATAATAGGTCCAATAAACCCTTCATCTTCCAAAGGACACAAGTTTATACTTGCTGCTACAGATTATCTACAGATTATTTCTCCAAATGGGCAGAGGCGGAACCGCTACGTGAGTTTATGGCACAACACATCCTTCAATTTCTCAAAAGCCAAATTGTCTACCATTTAGGAGTACCACGAAGAATAATTTCCGATAATGGGATATCTTCAAGAAGCACAAAGATCAACAATATCGTCAAAAAACATGGGATAGATTGGAGATACTCTACGATTTACTATCCCAGAGCAAATGGTCCGGCTAAAGCTTTCACAAAATATTGGTATAGATTTAAAAAAACACTGGATGAAAATAAAAGGGATTGACACAACAAACTATTTGAAGCCTTTGGGCCTACCAGGCGACTTTCACGACTCCCACTCAGTGTACACCTTATATGCTCGTGTACGGGTCCGAGGTCGTGCTACTGCTAAAAATCCAGACACCGTCTCTTAGAGTTACTATTGCGAACCAACTCACAACAGGAGAAAGTGCAAAACTCAGACTTGAAAAACTGGAGAAACTTGAGGGAAAACGATTAGAAGCACAACAACATTTGGAGCTTTACCAGGCGAAGATGGTACAAGCCCATGACAAATTGGTCCACCCAAGGACTTTCAAAGTTGGTGACCTAGTACTTGTGCTCAAAAGGCTTATTCTTGCACGCCACAAAATAGGTGGAAATTTTGAGCCAACATGGGAGGGACTAATTGTTGTTGAAAAGGTCTGCACAGGAGGAGCCTACCAGTTTGTGGACTTCTAGGGCGAAAGACCCATGTTACCAATAAATGGACGATATCTGAAAACCTATTACACAAACTGATGTCGCTTGCCTCTACTTGCTTTGAAATTTTGAAACTTTGATTGTTTTGGAGTTATTTATGTGGCCAAATATCTATGACCGGGTCCAAATTTTGTAATTAACCTCAATGTAATGAAAATTTTGAGAAAAAATTTTAAACTTCAATTTTTTTTTCCTTTCCACTTTTGAGTATAATATTCCACAAAAATTTAAACAAAATTCATATATAAGTAAACAATTCGTTTCACTAAAATAAGTTAAAATTCACTTCAATAAATACTTTGTTTTGATCTTGTTCATGTCAAGTTTCAGCCCATTTACGTTTTTCCTGTCGTCTGCAGAAAAATATCGGGACAGAAGCTGATCTTTGCTTTCAAGGATGGCTGGAGCCTCGCACTAAATGAGGAGATCGCACCGCAAGGTGGTACCACAGACTTCAACATGGACTTTAACCAGGTCGACATGGACTACGAAGGTCCTCTCATGAATGTAGTCAGCTGCAAAGAGAAAGAGAGGTTGCCTTCACTGTTGAGGGTGACCGCCAAAGATAATGCATCACACAAAGGCAAGAACGTGATAATAGAGCAAGATCCGATGGAAGGGCCCAGCAACCTGCCCTCCATGGTAGCTACACCAGCTGGAGGCTTAGTAGCTGCCAATAACAAACAACTACTAGGTGCTTCGCTTCGCAGGCACAACGACGGAATGCCAGCCGCAAGAAACAGAGGGCTTTTCTATGAAAAGAACACAGATGTCAGAGAGAGACTAACAACATACTCACTCCTATTCCTGAGGAGCATATTTATGATCCAGACATGAAAGAAACTTATGCTAGTCTAACCACCACAGATGAAGAACTAGGGTTTGTCACGGAGCCAGATACACCTTCAGCTTCAGATGTTTTATGCAAGGGTTGCCCGACGTGCAACACTGAAATATTTGCAGAGACATCAACCACAAGAGCGTTTGTAGAATACATGGATTGCAATGTTCTACATTTATAATGCTTCAGTAAATTGGAAAAGTATACATCCAACATCGATGGGTTTCAGACTTTAGATTTTACGATGGATGAGCCAGACGTCCCACTATGGACAGATCAGTCTACCCACCATAGATGAAGATGCTCAGTTTGGTGTTTCAGATCAGCAAGCACCAGTTTGGGTTCCTTCCGATATTTAGAGGGAGGAACGCCCGCGACAGCTACCGAATCTTAGTACGATGGAGTACTACAAAATAAGCAAAGTAAATAAAAGAGAATTTGAATTTTACAAAGAAGTCCAAGGAAGAATTGTCAACACACTGGAAGGCCTGGAGCTGTATATTAGGGTTTTCTCCGAGAGTGACGAAAGAAGCATTCTCGACTGCATCTTCAATTTGAGGGATAGAGGCCAAGCAGGCCTGTTCATGGAAAGAACATACACTGAGCCGAAGAAATATTTGAGAGGAAAAGGGAGAATCACCATTCAGTGCGGCTGTTGTTATAATTTCACAAACAACAGACAAGGAAATCCACTAGGGATCCTTAGACATGACCAGGTAGATCCACTACCTCCTATAATAAAGTGGATGATCAGATGGAACATATTGCCAGCTACCTGCATCCCAAACAGTTGTATCATCAACATGAAGAGGGAGACTGCATACCTCCTCACGTTGATCATCATGATTTTGTAAGACCCTTCTACACGATCTCATTTCTGAGCAAGAGCAGTATATTATTTGGGAAAGAGATTGACATTGTCGGCCCTGGCTAGCTCAGAGAAACTGTAGAGATTCCGCTGCCAGTTGGTTCAGTTTTAGTTCTGAAAGGAAATGGAGCATTCCAGGGGTATTATTCTGTAGGGTGTCCGTGACCTTCCGTATGATGGACGACAGCAAAGCACCATATGGATTTCAGTCAGACCCGGAACTGGAAGACCTACTACTGTACGAGCTATGAGAGGGTTGTACCTATAAGTACATGTGAAGGGAACTCTTGTCCTGGAGCATGGCTTAGAAGGTCTGCTCGATCAGGAGCTTGTCCTACCTGATACAAAGGGTCATAGTTTATTTTTTTTTACAACAACAAGATATGTATCTGATATACTCAGCCTACAATGTGTTCAGGGCATGAAATGTTCTGGATGTATTTCAACATGGACTATATATTGTACCTTTTTAGGCGTTAGCCTATGTTTGATCTGTGACATATTTATTGGAGCAGATTAATGGAAATTTCTCTCAAAAATGTGCCTTTTTGTCAGTCGCCCTTTTGTGCGATGGATGGAAGCCACGAACCACGCGTTGGTTCAGAATTTCAATGAACGAAAAATGAAACAACAAACCCTTAACAATAAATAAATTTAAATAAATCTTTTTTAATAAACAACAAAAAATTTCTTTTGAAAATCAACCAACTAAAATTAAAATTTTAAAGACATATTGTGAAAAATTAAATACGATAAAAACAACAAGAAAAAAAATGAATCGTCGAGTGGATTCTCTCATTTTTAGAGTTTCTTACTCTTTGTGCATGCAGCACAACCATCTTTATCTGCATTAACTCTCTTCACATCCCCGCAAAATTTCACATTCTGCACAAAATCTCACAAAACTCTACAAATCTTCTTTAACAAATTCAACCTTTTCACATGACACATTTCTACAAATTCAACATCACAAACTCTCTACACTGTTTTCATATGATTCTTGGAGTCAGAACCCAATTTTTGACTCCCCATATTCAAAATTGGTATAAGACGCCCTTTAATGGAACATGACATTCTATCGTTATTCTTCGAGGTCGGTCCCTAACTTCTGACTCTCTTTTTAAAAATGATAACTAAAATTCAATTCTCATTTCCAGATTAGTACCTAGATTTTGATTCCTTCACATATTTTTATATTCTATTCACATATTCCCCAAAAATTCACATGTGTGAATCTGCATATTTTCTGCATAAGGACACATATTTTCTTGTTACTTCTTGTGTTGGATATGAGACCTAGTGCTTTCCTTCTCAATGTAACACTTATATTCTCTTGTCACTGCTTGGGTTGGATGTGAGTCCTAACGCTTTCCTTCCTAACGTGACGCACATATATTTTCTTGTTACCTCTTGACTTGGATATGAGTCATAGTGCTTTCCTTCTCAATGTAGCACATATATTCTCTTATCACCGCCCGGGTTGGATGTAAGTCCTAGCACTTTCCTTCCTAACGTGACACACACATATTTTCTTGTTATCTCTTGAGTTGGATATGAGTCCTAGTGCTTTCCTTCTCAATGTAACACATATATTCCCTTGTCATTGCTTGGGTTGGATGTGAGTCCTGGCACTTTCCTTCCTAACGTGACACACACATATTTTCTCATTACCTCTTGAGTTGGATAAGAGTCCTAGTGCTTTCCTTCTCAATGTAACACATATATTCTCTTATCACCACTTGGGTTGGATGTGAGTTCTAGCGCTTTCCTTCCTAAGATGACGCACACATATTTTCTTGTACCTCTTAAGGTGGATGTGAGTCCTAGTGCTTTCCTTCTCAATGTAACACATATATTCGCTTGTCACCACTTGGGTTGGATGTGAGTCTTAGTGCTCCTTCCTAACGTGACGTACATATTTCCTTGTTACCTCTTGAGTTGGATGTGAGTCCCAGTGCTTCCTTCCTCAACGTAGCAAACATTTTCTTTGTCATCGCTTGGGTTAGATGTGAGTCCTAGCTCTTTCCTTCCAAAAGTGACATATATTTTCTCCTTGTCATATGTCAGTTCGAATATAACTCCCCAGTTGTAAGTCAAACTGGTACAATCCTTTCTTTCTAGAGACATATCCTTAACGGTCACCGTCTTCTACACTATTGTTACCCTTTGGAGTCGGATGTGAGCCTCTGTGTTTTCCATCTCAATTTGGTCCTCCCACAAAATCCTATTCTCATATTTTGAAATAAGTTTCAAGACCACCTTAAATGGATTATGGCATCTGATTCTTATTTCAGGATTGATACCCAAATTTCAATTCCCGTCTCAGGTCAACACTTATATACTGGCTCCCATCCTTTATAATTACTTGAAATTTCATAGCTCAAAATTCACTCTTCGATCCCCAGCGAGAGTCCCTACTCCTTCATTTTAATCAAATGACCACCTGCTAATTCCCCAGCATAAGCAAATCACACACGCAACTCTACACAAACTTTCAAGTCGGTTGCCTCAGGAGTTTGTATTGGTTTTTGTTAATCTCATCGGTCAACACTAATATGTGCAGTGTGCTTCTCCATCACACCACACCTATTAAGGGTCCATTTATTGACCTCACTTTTGGTTGAGGTTTTTCCTCTTTAGTAGCCCAAGGTCTAGCCATAGGACTTTCTTATTGACTATTCTTAGAAAACAAGACAAGGAAACCATTAGAAATTATACACTCCTCTTTACTCAACTTGAAGTTCCACATATTGGTCCTAACCTCTAGCACTTAGTAGGTGGAGTCATTATGGGGGAGCTCAAGATGAGTCACCCTTAGGACTGTTGGACCTTAGGGTTGACCCTAGGTGTTGGTCTAGGAGATAAGGCACTGACTTGCAATCACTTACACTCACAATCACTCACTACCCTAAACCCAAAATTTCTAGGCTCTGGTCCCTTGATACTTTTAGGAGACTCCTGTAAGTGGTCCTCTAAACCCATTAGCCCTGGGCTAGGGTTTGGCTAAGATCACTACATAGAGGACCCAAAATGGGGTTTCCATTGGTCCATGGCTTATTTATGGTGGTTGGCCAAACTTTACCAAGACACCCAACTTAGCCTTTTACCCCTAAATTCCCCCAAATTACCTAGATACCTTTGGAACCCCAAATTTGGCCAAAATTTCCAAATCTACCAAAATATCCCTCCTTACCCAAAATTCCAAAAAATCCAAAAAATCCCAAAAATTCCCAGAACCCCCTAAATATTCCCAATTTCATTTTTCTCAACTATCACATGACCCAATTTGGCCAATTTGACCATCTTTGACCAAAACCCCCAAATTGCCCTTTAAAGGCCAATATTTTCCCCAAATTACCTCAAATGTCTATCCAATTGGTCTCAATTTACCCCAATTTCAATTGTAAACTCAAATTCACCCTTGATATGACCAATATAGACCAAATCCAAGCTCAATTGGTCCATGATTTGAACCCAATTTTGAGCTAAACCAAAAACCCAATTTTGGCCCTATGACTTGCTTCCACCAAATTGAACCCATGGCCTACTCCATTTGCCAAAATTTGTGTTAAAAAACCTTCATAACATCCCCATACNCATTTGCCAAAATTTGTGTTAAAAAACCTTCATAACATCCCCATACATCAAAATTGACCTTCAATTAGACTTGTTGAGGCCTCAATTTCATTTTATTTCAACCTATGTCGAAAAAGCCCCAAATTTACCCCAAATTAACCATGTCTCAAAATCTCACCAAATTGAGGGCCTTAACCCCAAAATTTCCACTCTATACCTTCATGAAAAATATTCAAAACATCTCCCTTGATGATGTGGACCATTCAATTTGGACTTAGCCCAAGGCTAGCTCAACCTAGATCCATATCTAACCCAGTATGCCCAAATTGGCCAAATTTCAAAAATCCCTCAAGTTGACCTACCAATTGAACTCAAAATCACTTCAACCCTTCACCAAGAATCTTCATAACCATCATTTACACAATGTTGATCAATTTATTAGGTCAATTTTCTTGGCTAACCTAGCCCAAACCCAAGCTTTGTTTACTTGGACCCACACTGAACCCATGCATTAAAGATGGCCTAACTACCCTAAAATCATCAAATTAACTCCACCTCAGCCATTGGTTAGACCCTAATACTGAGCCAAAGCCCATATAACCCAAGCTATATGAGCCATGGACCAAAAGTCCCCCAAATTAAGGGATCTTATTTCCAAAAATACACATGCTTAATATACCCTTACCAAAACTAAATCCCATTGCATTAAATTGCTTTGACGGATTCCGCTGGATGCTTTGAGCACCTAGCCACCTCCCCCTTCCATGGCCAGCTGGCCTAGTCACCGAAGAAGCTTAAAATCGTGAGCCGCCCCCATGGAACTTCACCCAAATCAAACCTAGAGGCCAACTCGACCAAATTAAATTGTAGAGCTCCTCTGCCCTCCACCTAAGCAGCACAATGCATCCCCTAATTGGCCATGTCAACCACCCCTTAGCAATTTTTTTAAAAAGCACCTCCCACAGCTATGAGAGGTGGTGCTGAAAATTTCTTAGAGAGACCTCCCCAAAATGACCACAAAGCTTCCCTAAGGTCCCCTCAGTGCATTCCAACTGTTTTCCCTCACCAATTTCCTATGTCGGAGTTCAATTTTGAGCTTGAAATCTTGCCAAAAATCAGGACAGAACCCAATACCCCTTCACAGTCTACCAAACTCAAATTAACTTCACTCACACCTTCAAAACAGTGAAAGAAGCTTAAGCCCCATCAAATTCCCCTCTCACAGAGCCTCTACCATAGCTTTAGACCAACACCCAGATACGACCGTGATCGAAATCATACCTAGGCCTTACACCAAGACCAGAGACTCAATCCCTAGCCTCTTTGTATCACAACGAATGTGCTAAGACTCTATGATCGAAGCTTCACTTCTCGGAGCAAAAGTACAAAATCTCTCCCCCTCCTGAGCCTCTTTTGATTCGTCATTTGCTTAGAGTTAATTTAAAGGCTTGATCACCTTATGGATGCATTTGTCTAGTATAGATGGGAATTTTAAAAAAAATTCATCCAATTTGATTAAGAAATGAGAGAGATCTTAAGGCTAGAAGATGGACGGTTCTCGGGCTAGGCTATCAGGGACGATGACGGAGCGTCATCCGATCGTGCGTGAATTGGATGGACGGTTGAGATGAAGCTGTACAATGCTTCCTTACACAAAGAGCAGGACACGTGGCTGCTTATGTGGATGGTGGCATCAACTAGTAGCGCGCCGCGTGAAATTCAGAGCTGCCTAGGATCTACATGGCGTCGCACTGTTTAAATAGATAAATAGGAATTTTTCCTGTTTATTTAAATACCCCTAACTTCAAAAATCCATATCTTGGTGTAGAAAAATTACAAAAATAAAATAAAATACATTCTTGCTTAGTGAATAAAGGAGAATAATGTGGAAATAATTTGGAGTCCATTTGATGTATGTTTTTTAATTAATTAAATATTAATTTGGATGTTTTGATTCACCATGCATGTAGTAATCACACTATAGATTAAAATTTTAGCATGTTGTTACCTCTGTCTTAGGGAACATTCCTTGATTTTTCCAAAGTTAGAGGAGGTCTCTGGAAAGAGAATTATATTTTTCATGTTTATGTGCATTATTTGCTTAAAATAATCATGGAAATTAGCATGTTGCCTAGAAAAATCTAAGAAAATTTTTGGAGGTTTATGATGATTAGAGAGCCTTTAGAAAAATTTCTTATGAGTCAAGTCGCTCAAAATACACCTATTATTCACAAACCCTAAATCACTAAGATAATTAATTTTGAAAAATATAAACAACAAAATGACTTAATTTTTAATCTCCACTATTGTTTAGGATCCAGAAAACTCACCACAAAAATTCCAAAGCATTTTGAGTTCATCTGGTAACTTAAGTTGATTTTTAAAAATAAACAACATTTTTGGCACTTAAATGATTTTTAAAAATCAAAATATAACTAAAAAATTTATAAAAACTTATTTTTTTGAGTTCTCTGTGATCAGGGGTATTTTTCTGAAAATAAAATTCTATTTAAAATAAAAACTTCATTTTTAGCCTATTTTAATACTTAAATAATTAAAAATCCATAAAAATCACAAAAATAATAAAATTCCTGGAAATGTTCTAAATTGTTTCCTAAGTACTTAGGAACAATTAGAATGTTTCTCCTGATTTTCTAAATAAAGATATTGAATTTCAAAGCTTAAAAAAAATTTTTAAAGACTAAAATGGGTTTTCACTAAGAATAATTCTAATAAATCAAATAAAACTCAGAAAAATATAAAATTTTCTCCTCTGAGTTCTTTGACCTTAGGAGGATTTTTCAAAAATATTAAACTTAATTTTCTTCATTTAAAATATTTTATATTTAATAAATACCACATAAATTAAAATAATTCTTAAAACTCAAAAAAAATTCAAACAATCATGAAATTTGGTCGAAAGGCTTCTCTTGTCTAGGTCTACCTTCAATAAAATTTCAAGGAATTAGGATTTACCTTGGTCAAGTTAGGAATTTTCTTTGAAAAATCCTATTTTTGCATGAAAATAATTATATAAAATAAATTAAATTTTGAAAAATCACATTTTCTCCTCTGATGTCTTAATTGACCCATGAATAAGGTAGGATAAAGATTTCAAAGTCACTTGAATTAAATTTGATAAATTATGAAGTGTTAAGAGCCTTAAAGGCAAATGTGTAATTTTAGAAATTTAGGCTTAATTCAAGGAGGAAAATGGACAACCTCTGATCTTAATCAGTTCATTTGGGTATTTGAAACACAAGGGGTTAATTGGTACAAACCAACCTCACTTTCCTAATTGAAAAGATGAGTTAATGCATTTATAAATTATTAAAATTTGGAAGTTTATTAAAATAAAATAAACCTAGGACTTAGGGGTATGAATTTTGAAGTCAATAATTAATCAATTTAATACCCCTATTTTGATTTTCGACTTAGGGGTATAACTTTTGAAGTCAATAATTAATCAATTTAATACCCCTATCTTGATTTTCACTTAGGGGTATGACTTTTGAAGTTAATAATTAATCAATTTAATACCCCTATTTTGATTTTCAAAGAAATTCAAATCATGAATCATGACCACCTAAAACTTAACCTTTTCAAAAATAATTAAGACATACCTAGGTCTTAAGGTCTTAGTAGTGACTTAGGCTAAATCAAGTTTCATTTAAATAAGGATTAGAAAAGTAAATATCATTAAAAATTAGAACACATTTCAAACGCTACAAGCCCAATTAGGACCAAAATTTTGTTACGTTTTCCAATAGCACCAACTTGCCTCTTTAAGGGTCTTCACCCACATAATCTTCAATATTAAATTACATATGATAATTACCTTACTCTTAGGAATAATTGATACATCAATGTTCATTGAGCATTACAGTGTTTATAGGATGAATTATTTAGCAACATAATAAGTTTAAAAGAACTCAGGACTTTCCACCAGGTATCGAGAGAGTAGCACGGACCTGCTTCTTACTCTAGATCAGTTGGATACCTCGGAGATCTACTAAACTTATCATATTTTGCTTAGCCTAAGTCACCATTTGGTTGAAATCTTACTTTGACTTGATTTGATCTTAATGCAACATCTAGAGGATGTTTGTTGACTCATGGAAAAACTTATGAACAAATCTAATCAGGGCTACACCTCTTGGTCGAAGGTATTGGCCAAAATTCCTAAATTTGTGCTCAATTTCATCTATTATGAAGAGAATGTTTACTTTATATTCTTTTAACCATATGTAAGTGTTCGTCTCACCTAGATGAAGCTATAGGAACAAACCCCATGTGATTTGGTTGAGAATCGAGTGAGATCTTAGGTTTAGAAAACAAGTAGTTCTCGGGTTAGATCACTTGGGGACGATGAATGGATATCATCCATTTGAGCATGTATCAATCCAATGGCAGAGATGGAGTTAGACGAGGTGTTGAAGCTGTAAAAGCAGGACATGTGGCGGCTTAATCAGAAGGTGGCATCCAATAGCACAACAACACACGTGCATTCCATGGGTTTGATGATGAGTAGGCGCAACTTTGATAAGTAGAAAAATCAGGGTATTTTTTATTTAATTAATTTTAGAAAATTTGAAAATGCATAACTTGCTGTAAGAAAATAGAAAAAGATAAGAAAAATCCCATACTTAGTGAATAAAATCGATTATTATGAATGAAAAATCAAAATTTTTTGTTACGTATATTATTTTTAGTTAATTAAGAACCATAAAACTTGTTTTAAATTTGTTCAATTAAATATGTGTCACCATAACATAAAATATGGTGGGCTTGTTCTTCAAGTGGTTAGAAGTGTTCTCTAATTTTTCCAGAACACCTCTAACTCTAAAAGCTCTAATTTTTCATGTTAGCTACCTTTATTTTATTCAAATAATTCATAAAAATAAAATATAAATCAGAAAAATACAAAGTTTGGTTTAGTAGGTTCATTGTTGTCAGATGATCCTATCAAAAAATAAAATACAAATTTAAAGTGTGCAAAATATAATTTGCTATTTTAAGTCAATAAATAATTCTAAAAAATTAGGAAATTACCAAATACTTCAACAAATCATCAAAATGATCCATCTTAAGGTCTCCGTAAAAATTTGGAAGTCATAAACATTGTTTTTTATACTAAATTTTTTTTCTATGTAAATAGGATTTTTGCACTAAAATGATTATAATAAGTAAAATATAATTTAGAAAACTATGAAAAGTGGATTGGAGTGATCCTTGTGACCAGGGGCACTGAAGAAAAATAAAATTAATCTTAAAATAAAAAGTTCATTTTTGAGCTATTTTTTAATTCAAAATTAATTTAATATCACAAAAATATAAAAACGCACCAAAATGTCACAAATTATTCCATGATCACTTAAAGGGAGAGGATAGGATCGACGATATTATTCATCGACTCTTGATAGGTTGCCAGTAGTCCTAGTTTGATCAGAGTACTTAACTTGTTGACTATACTACATTACAAAAAAAATTATTTAAAACAACAGTCCTTTTTACAACATAACTATTTTTGGTGCTAAAGTAAACTCTATAGGCATGAAAATTAAATTAGAACATTAAAAGGTCCATGGTTTATCACTTGAATCGAGGTTAGGGACTGATGCAGCTTATCAGGTTGGTATCTCTAACCTAACTTTGGGAAGCGCACAGTCCAGCTCTGAGCCCACACGATTACCAATTTCTTAAACTTGGTCTTGGTCTTTCATATGTAACTATGTGTATTCTTCTACTTACTCACATTTTCTTATGTCTCGCTTTTCTACTATTCATATTGATTTTTCCCCCTTAATTTTTTTAAATTCACGGTAAATTATATTATGTTTATTATAATATCCATGCAGTGGCAGTGGAGGCCCAGGTACGCATTTGCATTCTTTGTACTATAGTTTTTTTATTTACCTTATAATATTTTTACCTGCATTCATTTACTTTATTTAAAAACTAAACCAAAAGTGAAAACAACAAAAAACACACTTTCAAAATTAAATCTACACTTTCAAAATAATGAAAAAATAGAATACCCTTCTTTTGGGTTTACGAGAATGTTTGGGATTTGGTAACCTCAGTTGCTAACAAGAGTTTTCCAGTTTAAATTTGCTTGAAAACTTGTTTAAACTNAATCACAAAAATATAAAAACACATCAAAATGTCACAAATTATTCCATGATCACTTGGGACCACACAAAACGTTTTTCCTAATTTTCTTAATAAAGTTATGTATTTTTAAATGCCTAAAAATTATTTTTCATAATTTTCTATGAAATTAATTACAATAATTAAAATAAAAATTACAAAAATGCAAAATTTATTTGTACAAGTTTTGTAAACTTAGAGGAACTAAATAAAATATAAAAATTAATTTTTTAAGATTAAATTATAATTTCTATTTAATTAACCACCAAAACTAGCAAATAAATATAATAATTAAAATAAAACTCAAAAATAATAATAATAATTGTTCATAGGCCCTTTGATCTAGGTGAACCTCAAATAATTTTCATAACCATAGAGGATTTGTTTCGGTCAACTAAAGAAATTAACATTAAGAACTCATATTTTTGAGTTAAAATAATTCTAAAAAATCAAATAAAAAATTAGAAAATTATTACTCCTCCTCAAGTATCTTTATAGACCCATGAGTGGGGTACCAAGAAAATTTGAAAGTTATTTGAGTTTAATTTAAGGAATTACGAAGTGGAAAGTCTTAAGGGAAAAATGGTTTTTAAGGAATTTTGGAGCTCTAATTAAAATTTAGTCTATGTCACCTAATATTGATCATGATGAATTCTCTTAGAAGACTGAAGCATTAATGTTAAGAAAAAGAAACCAATCTATTACTTTTCCTACAACGAGGGTAATTGAAAATTTTCTAATTTATTATGACTTGGAAGTTGATCTAATTGAGTGATCTTAAGATAGTGGGCTAGAGCTAGAAAGATGATAAGTTACTCATTTGAATCCTCTAATATGTGATTTGATGAAAATTTCAATCTTTTAATAAGATATAAATAAATTTAATTCGACCTTTTTAGTTATTACAACTTTATTCTGAAAACTTAACTTAGGCTTCGTAGTGAACTAGGCCTGATCAAAATTTTTTTAATGAGGTTAAAAAAAGGAAACATAATCACTCATAAAAACCTTCAAAGCACTAGAAGCCCAAATTTAATTATGAACACAAGGTCCTTAATAATTCAACTTACCTTTAAGAAGCATCCACTCACATAATTCCTAAGTAGAACATCAAGTGAATGCTTAATAACCCTACTCATAGGATAATAAAATTTTCAAGGTTCATTGAGAACATGTTAAAATATCACTATTGAATCTTAATTTAGCTTTGAATGATTATTTTAATAACATATTAAGTTCCAATTAACTCGAAATGATTCAGAGACTTTAAAAGTTGATAAGGGTTATGCTCCAAAAAGATTTATAATCTGTTGGATATTTTGAAGAACAACTAAACTTATTGTGTTTTTTTGAAGAAAATCATCATTAAAACTTTTAGAGACCATCAAGTTATTCTTCAGGACCTGATATATCACCCAAAATAATAAAAATACTCTACACCACTTATCTTACATTTATAACCCAATGCTCAAGAACTTAAATCTTTTATTAAGGTATTCAAGTCCTTATGAGCGACTGGGAATATTTGTCTTCTCCACATATGGATCATAGGGCTTGTGTAAGTCTGAGGTCTAGGTAGCTAGGGCGATAAAGACATTTCTTATGTGTGCTAAACGAGAGATATAAATTGGGATTGGGAATAATATCTCTTTCCTGAAGGACATTCCATAAGGGGAGAGGATAGGATCGACGATATTATTCATCGACTCTTGATAGGTTGCCAGTAGTCCTAGTTTGATCAGAGTACTTAACTTGTTGACTATACTACATTACAAAAAAAAATTATTTAAAACAACAATCCTTTTTACAACATAACTATTTTTGGTGCTAAAGTAAACTCTATAGGCATGAAAATTAAATGAGAACTTTTAAAGGTCCATGGTTTATCACTTGAATCGAGGTTAGGGACTGCTGTAGCTTATCAGGTTTGTATCTCTTACCTAACTTTGGGAAGCGCACAGTCTAGCTCTTAGCCCACACGATTACCAATTTCTTAAACTTGGTCTTGGTCTTTCATATGTAACTATGTGTATTCTTCTACTTACTCACATTTTCTTATGTCTCGCTTTTCTACTATTCATATTGAATTTTCCCCCTTAATTTTTTTAAATTCCCGGCAAATTATATTATGTTTATTATACTATCCATGCAGCGGCAGCGGAGGCCCAGGTACGCATTTACATTTTTTGTACTATAGTTTTTTTATTTACCTTAAAATATTTTTACCTGCATTCATTTACTTTATTTAAAAACTAAACAAAAAGTGAAAATAACAAAAAACACACTTTCAAAATTAAATCTACACTTTCAAAACAATGAACAAATAGAATACCCTTCTTTTGGGTTTACGAGAATTTTTGGGATTTGGTAACCTCAGTTGCTAACAAGAGTTTTCCAGTTTAAATTTGCTTGAAAACTTGTTTAAACTAATTAAACTCAAGAGGATGTAGTGGTGTCAGGATTATAGAACCGTAGGATCTTAACCAATGTTGCATAACATAAAATAAAATTCCCTCCAAAAGACTTAAACAACAACAACAACAAACCACACATAAAAGCTGCAAACCATAAAACCCTACAACTTGAGCTGTTATTTCAACAGGTAGCTTGGAGCAAACCATGTGGGCTGCATGATGAGGACATACAACAAAAACATCTTCGAGAGAGAGCAAATAAGATCATCATCAACAAACATTTCCTTAGAATTAAATAATAAGCCAAAGGATTTCATGGTAACTAGTCTAGTATGACATAAATCATTAACTTATCTTTAGACCTTTGCACAACCATGTTATGCAATTTAAGCCCTGGCTCGCTTTAGGCTCTAAGGTTATCGTTCTTTATGACATAAACCCTCCTATCTTCCAGACTATTTGCATGATTGGTGTCATGCAGATGTAAGCCCTAAATAATAAAATTCACAGGATGAAACATCTAAAAATATTTCCTCGATATCAAAGCTAAGTTATAAGATGGCTTGGGAAGTCACTTAGGTTCTCCTCAGGATCTGTGACATCTCCTAGTTTTCTCCTTTTGGATTCAAAAAACAATTATTCCTATTTGATCTTTCCCATTTGATATTTCTTCGTCCAACCTTGAAAACCCTAAACTTAGAAATCTTGAAGAGAAATACATCTAATCTAAATCAAGAGTTTTCTTGAACGACTTCAGTCATTTAAGATATAATTAACTATAGGGGTTTACCCTTATAAGATTTTTTATAAATCATGGTAATATAAACCCTGTCTAATCTTATATATTAGATTGGGGTACTTTTTGGCCAACATAAAAGGTTGCGTAGACCAAAATGGATGTCATAAATTCTTTAGTTTATTTAATTGAGCCTCACTATCAAGCAACGTGTCTATTCCCCGGGATAGATGCATGAATTATAGTTTTATGCTCGATTATTTAAACTATTGTCTATATGTGATCAGTTAGGTCTTGTATTTTCAAAATTTAAAATGCTACTTTTCAAAATTATATATATACCTATATATTAGATTAAATATATTCTAATCCAACAACTTCTCCCATGTTGATGACCGAGAGGGGAAAAAAAAATAAACTTTAAAGTTAAAATATTTTTATCCTTAAGGAGATTATAAAGAATTTTTATTTGAAATTTCTTTTTGTTATGTAGAGTTATCATAAGATTAGTAAAAGTTTAATTATGGAAACGCAAAGGGAAAACATAGTAGAAACTTTAGTGAATAGGATAAAACAAAAATTAAGATGTTTAGTAGAAAATAAATTATTTTACTAATTATAGTAGAAAAAATAAATTTTTGAAAAATTAAGGGTTTTTAGAATAGTACTTTTTGAAGAATTGAGACTCTATTAAAATTCTTTTTCAAAAACTCATACTACATTTTAAGTGTAGGATAGAAAATAAAATTTTAATTTTAGAAGAGGGATAGTGAGATTCAAAACCGTGAAAGGCATAGTAATCCTTACATAAAAGAGTACGGATTAAGATAGATTCTAAAAAAAAAAGAAAAAGACAAAAAACAAAAAGCAAAAAAGAAAATACGAGGAAAGAAGCTTAAGAATTAAGACTTAAAGAAAATATCAAAGGCATCTACTTTTTTGCACTTTTGATGTGCTTGCATGTTTACTTTTTTGATATGCATGGTAGTATCATAGGGTGTTCTTCTGTAAGGAGAAATTCTTATATATATGCACACACATGTACCATTAAAAGGGGAGCATGTGATGATTTCTACTAACCTTTTGCTTGTAGGTACTATTTAGCTCCACCAATAAAAGGCATGACTCAATATGCATTCTACGTTTATGNACCTTTTTTGCACTTTTGATGTGCTTGCATGTTTAATTTTTTGATATGCATGGTAGTATCATAGGGTGTTCTTCTGTAAGGAGGCATTCTTACATATGTGCACACACATGTACCGTTAAAAGGGGAGCATGTGATGATTTCTACAAACCTTTTGCTTGTAGGTACTATTTAGCTCCACCAATAAAAGGCATGACTCAATATGCATTCTACGTTTATGGCCTTCCCACTAATAGTTTTTTCATGCAAGAAGAGTCCTCATTTTATTTTTCTAATGTACACTCTTGTTTTAAAAATATGGTACGGGCACAATTTTTGAGGTGTCAGTGGGTAGAACCATGTGATGAGGACTAGGAGCTATTTGTTTGTGTCCCAAAATTTATTTTAAATCTCATTTATCTTTANTGAGTCCTCGTTTTATTTTTCTAATGTACACTGTTGTTTTAAAAATATGGTACGAGCACAATTTTGGAGGTGCTAGTGGGTAGAACCATGTGATGAGGACTAGGAGCTATTTGTTTGTGTCCCAAAATTTATTTTAAATCTCATTTATCTTTAAAATTAGGACCAGACATTTACTTAGATGTTATTTGGTCGTCTTATTCTTTTCTCAAATATGTTGTTGATCTAATAGTACCAGCCTTTCATCATTTTTGGCATGTTTACTATCTTTCTTGCATGTCTACATACTTTAATTTTCTACTCAAAATCANATAAAATTAGGACCAGACATTTACTTAGATGGTATCTGGTCGTCTTATTCTTTTCTCGAATATGTTGTTGATCTAGTAGTACCAACCTTTCATCATTTTTGGCATGTTTACTATCTTTCTTGCATGTCTACATACTTTAATTTTCTACTCAAAATCATAATAATAAAAGATTGAGATAATCAAAATTTTATGATTAAATCTTTCAGAAACTTCAAAAACCAGCTTTTACATTTCCTCATGGCCTTCATGTTGGATTTAAACAAGCTGCATGCATGGCTATACACCCCATCATATCTAAATTAGAATCCATAATATCTAATGACCACTATAGATAACTGAATAATTTGCATATACCTGAGGAGGAGAAGTCTCACTCCTCCATACTGATAGGCCTAACATATCTTGTTACTTNGGCATGCATGGCTATACACCCCATCATATCTAAATTAGAATCCATAATATCTAATTACCACTATAGATAACTGTATAATTTGCATATACCTGAGGAGGAGAAGTCTCACTCCTCCATACTGATAGGCCTAACATATCTTGTTACTTAGGTGGTTTTCTAGTGCACATATGTTTTAGAAGGCTCCCTAACCCAGATGGGGTGTATGTCCTTTTTAAGAGCATTTCTAGCTTTGTATTTAAACCTCTCTCTTTCTCTCACTCTTCTTTCCTACGACATTCTTCCCATTTTGGAGGGTATAAGTCCCACCTCTTAGAGTTGCACCTGATAGTTGTAGGCTAGAGTTTTATTCCTTTGATCTTAAGGCTATTCAAATTTATTTGGATGACATAATTCATGGATTACTCTTACTGGATCTCTGGATAAGTTGGGTCAACAAACTTAACAACTAGGTAGACTTATTGTACTAGAAACATGGGATGATGGGTCTGTAATACCCTGACCTGACCTCCTCTACCATCTAAGTATTAGTTCTCTCTTTCTTTGACTACCCTTATTGAGCCTTGTAACACATTTTATCTTTGTTGGTATCATCTTGATGACATGATTACCGATGAGTTGTTGTCAGTTTGGGATATGACGATTTGTCTTCTACCCTTATGTCCTGGTGTACTTTAATGTATAGTGATGCCCCTCTCAATATGATTATATTGCCTACATGGGACTGTAAGGGACTCACTCTCCATGACATGACTTAGCAGGAGCATTGAAAGCATCAGAGCATTCTTATGAAAAATAATCATACTTTGATAGTCGTACGCCAATTGTCACTACTAATGTAAGGAAAACTCCCTAGATCTATTGTATGCTTGAGCAATCCCAAAATTTAATAAACCAAGTAATATGTCCTCTTAGAAGCACTCCAGACCCCACAACAGGCCAGCACATCCGAATTTCTAGTTGTGGGTAGCTTTTGTAGGTGTTCTTTAGCATATATTTGACACAAGATATTTTGACCTAATCTTGTCCTGATGTATATGCTTCACCTATTGATGCGCTGTTTTTGTTGTGCGTTATAAATATCTTTCAATACTACAATAGACACACGATAGCAAAAATAATAAATATACAGTTTAGTCTTAAAAAAAATAAATTCAGTATAAAAAGTTTTACTCTTTTAAAAACTTTAAGCTATCAAACTATAATAATAATGCAACTATACGTATCACTCAAGTAATAAATGACTCAAATGGAGTCCTAAGTATTGATCCCATAGAGAGTTGGAATTTTTTATGATTATAATGTAAAAAAAAATATTCAAACTCTAAAACTTAAGTATGCAAAACAAATCTAAAGTAAAGTTATTGTATGCTAAATAAAATGTAGTTAAAAGAACTAGGTTAATAGAGCTATTTGCTAAACTTCAAAAGTAAACTTATTAAGACTAAATAATGATTTTTAATGAAGAGTTCAAATTTAAAAAAGTATCCTTCCCCTTTATAATGAGTATATGGATTGTGAATTAATTAAAATCATTTAAAATACATAGAAAATTGAATTGGGCCAAAGAGTAGTGATACACCAAAATTATATGCATTTTTATACCCATATTTTATACTCATTTTTTGTGATATTTCACTTTAATGCAAGGATTTTTATGTTTTATTTTAGGGTTATTGAATTTTAGGACTTAAGCAAAAAGAAAGCAAAAGGATGAAATTTGGAGCAAAAATGAAGAAGTTAAAATTTGTTCAATGCCAACGGCGCCAGAAGCAGCGTCGACGGTGCCGTTTGACAGAGAGGATGAATTAAATTGTGGGACACTGGCGCCGATGGCTCCAATGTTGATTTAACCCCAATTTCTACAAGATTCAACGAATCTGGATGCATTTTGAAGAGTTTTTAGAGGCACATATTGGAGAACCGACACTAGGCTTTATTTGGGGCCAAAATTGATCAGAAAAGAAACTCTTCCTGCCATTTCATCCCCTCTGTTCAACCTTCTACACAT